>LJJS01000657.1:0-192849 GCA_001447215.1 Diaporthe aspalathi
AATCGGACACCATGTGATATCGGACACCATCTGGTAAACCACGTTAAAGTTACTTTTAATAAGCAAATTTTACATAGCCTTTACCGCCACCCAAATTACTAAGGAAGCTTAGGCTTACAATGCAGGGGCAACTTAAGTGCAACTTTGAACGTGTTAAATGGGCATCTGAATTGTGAAATAAGTATCTGCAAGTATCTGCCGCATTGTGCCGGGGGCTGGGGGAACAGTCTAAACACCTACCTTACCTGTGCCGTGTCAGAACCTCGGCCAGAGTCGACTTCTCCAATCCTGTGACAGGACGAACGATGCAGAGCAACAAAGTACCACCTCAACAAATTCGTCTTCCGTTCCTTCAACGTCTGTTCCCCTGACCATGCTCCCGACCGTCCATGCGTTGTTAGCTGCACGACGCTGGAAGGGAACTAGATTTTTTAAGACATGATCACACTGAAGGTCTTATTTTTTTTCTCTTGTGCTGTGATGCTGTGGTTCGAAAACAAACTGTCTCGGCGGGTGGGTTTACCTTCCTTGAGGTGCTCACTGCCCGGAGAAGACGGCCAAGAACAGTAGCCAGCCAAGGACTACGGGCTATTAAGTTGGCCAAGACATTTCCTCCCCAAATCCAAATGTGCAATCGGCGAGCCGAGTTCCTGGGAAGCCCCCGTGTGGACCCGGACCGCGCTTTGTCTTCACCTCTGCAAACCGCACCCACATATATTATAAACTGCATAGTATATCACAAGATACCTTACCAGCCCCATCCAAACCGCCCAGTCCCTTGGCTTGGCGCCTACAAGGTTCGCCTGAAAGCTGAAGCAAGGCTCATCTCTCTATCTCCCTCTCCCCCCCCAGCCCACGGTCCAAGACCCCTCTCACGAGATCTCAGCCACGCGCGCCCAGACGAGCCCGCCAAGCCAGCACTGAATGGCTGAAGCCGTCGACGGCCTGCTTGGCCAGCTCGGCCCAGAGGTTCAAGACCCGGAAGAAGGCTAGTACGCAACGCACTCCACGGGCCAAGCACGCTCTAGACGGCGGGGCTGAGGAAGACGCGGCTGTCAAGTGACAAGAAGCAGGCAGGCCCCTTTTGAGAGTTTGTTTTGGTGGGCCTTGTGTTTTCTGACTATCGAGCCCTTCTCTTGCCCCGCCAGCAGAAGCCTTCCTGCTCTTCTCCCAGAGCATCCCCTCCCACAACGAGCTGGGCATCATCGACCCGAGGGCCTCGACCCTCCACCTCACCGTCAATGGCCGCGACCTGACCATAACACAGTCCCCCAGCGTGCTGTCCTCCAACAGGGCTGGCGGGACAACAGGGGCGGGTATGTACAGAACCCCCCCCCTCCGGGCCCCCTTTCTTTTTATCACCTGTGCGCCACGAGCTGATGCAGTACGCCCCCAGTGGCGTGGAAGGTCACGCCGCTGTTCGCATCCTGGCTGGCCTCGCCCACAAACATCCTCTTCAGGACCGGCGCCCTGTCCGCCTCGTCCACGGTCCTCGAGCTGGGCTGCGGCGTCTCCGCCCTCGTAGGCCTCGCCCTCGGCCCGCTCGTCTCCCGCTACGTCCTCTCGGACCAGCCCTACGTCGCCAGGTTCGTCGAGCAGAACCTGGAGCAGAACCGGGAGGCCCAGCCGGCTAGGCCCGGCGGCAAGCCCCGCGGCGCCAGGGGCAAGCCGGCCTCTGCCCCTGCCTCTGCCCCGTCGTCACGCGCGGGAGGAGGAGGGGGGAGCATCGCCTTCCACCAGCTGGACTGGGAGGCCGACAGCCCGACGGCGGAGCTCACCGGCTGCGGGGCGGCCGCGAGGTCCTTCGACCTCGTCCTCGGCTGCGACTGCGTCTACAACGAGGCGCTGGTCCCGCCCTTTGCGCAGACCTGCCTGGACGTCTGCCGGCTGCGGTCCGTGGGCGGCGATGGCGGCGGGGAAGCGGGGCCCCCTGCGGCCCCCTGCGTGTGTCTGGTCGCGCAGCAGCTGCGGGACCCCGAGATCTTCGAGGCCTGGCTTCGGGAGTTCCGTGCCAAGGGGTTCCGGGTGTGGAGGGTCCCGGACACCGAGCTGCCCGAGGGGCTGAGGAGCGGCATGGGCTTTGTCGTCCACGTTTGTGTTCTGCGATGACGGCGGCCGGCGTGGATAAGACCACGCCAGACGGCGGAGGAAAAGAACTTGTGTGTCATGAGCGGCCCTTGGTGGCGTCGTATTTACATAGAATAGACCATGATACCATCTTAGAACTACGCATATTCCGTTCTGCGGCCCCGGCAGACATTTATGTCCAGCAAGGCTGGTGTCCGAGTGTCTGGAAGGACGAGGCCGAGACCGGATCTGCCTGGATAGCGAAGCGTGACCCGAAACCGCTGGTTCCCTCAACAAGGCCATTGTTCTTGAAGCATCGACCTCGGTCACGACGGAAGGCACCCTAAGGTATTGAACGTATTCTTCATTCCTCATTTTCCCGAGGTCGCTAAGTAGTGTTTTCCAACTTTCACACTCAAAGCCTACAGCAGATTCGTTCTTGCGGCTAATGGAGTGAACGGCTCTTCGGCCCGCCAAATAAAAATGATTCACCGCATGTTGTTCCAAGCATGCAACGCCAAAGCAGCAAAAAGAACTCCTTGAGATTACCACTCGAGCGGCTCCTTCTTCGTCTCGCCCCTATTTGTCGTCGGGACGGGCACGGCCTTGGCCGCCAGCTTGCCGCCCTGGCCCTTCCTCCTCAGGTACGAGGTGCCGTCCAGCCACGGCGTCTCGCGCGTCATCTTCTTCTCGAACTCGGAGATCTTGTCCTCCATCTGCAGGGTCAGCCCGATGTCGTCGAGGCCGTTGACCAGGCAGTGTTTCCTGAACTCCTCGACGTCGAAACTGCAGATCGCGTTGCCGGCGGCGTCCTTGATGGTCTGGTTCGGCAGGTCGACCTCAATCTCCTTGCCGGCGCGGGCCTCGGCGGCGATGGCATCGAGGTGCCCCTGGTCCTTGATGGGGATGGGAAGCATGCCGTTCTTGAAGGTATTGTTGAAGAAGATATCGGCGAACGAGGGCGCGATGACACAGCGGATGCCGAAGTCGTTCAACGCCCACGGGGCGTGCTCTCGGGAGCTACCACACCCGAAGTTGGGTCCAGTCACCACCAGGATTTTGGCGTTACGGTACGGCTCTTTATTGAGGACAAAGTCGGGGTTCTCCGATCCGTCCGATTGGAAGCGCAGCTCGTAGAACAAAGCAGACCCCAGCCCGGTTCGCTTGATGGTCTTGAGGAATTGCTTGGGGATGATGGCATCAGTGTCCACATTGGACCGGTCTAGGGGAGCAGCAATGCCCTTAAGGTTGGTGAATTTTGGCAGACCGGTGGATGAGGAACCGGCGGATGTGTTGGTGTGGGGCCCGTTGTCGTCCTTGGGGATGTCGGCAATGTGGTCTCGGTCCGATTCGTCCCCTGAAATGTTCTCGTCTACGTGAGGCGGCTCAGGAGCAGCCTTGAACGCCTCGATGTGAGGGCTGGTCTTGTACTCAGCCAGTGTCCTCACGTCGGCTAACTTGCCAACGATCGCGGCAGCAGCGGCCATGACGGGGGACATGAGGTGCGTTCGCCCCTGGGCTCCCTGGCGGCCTTCAAAGTTGCGGTTGCTGGTGCTTGCACAGCGCTCCTTGGGAGACAGAATGTCAGGGTTCATGCCAAGGCACATGCTGCAACCAGCTTCACGCCACTCGAATCCTGCATCCGTGAAGATCTTGTCGAGACCCTCCTCCTCGGCCTGGTCCTTGACGATCCCCGAGCCTGGCACGATCATAGCCCTCTTGATGTTGCTGGCAATCTTCCTGCCTTTGACCACGGAAGCGGCAGCCCGCAGATCCTCGATTCTCGAGTTTGTGCAGGAACCGATAAAGACCTTGTCGACGACGACATCCTGAATGGGGGTGCCGGCAGTGAGGCCCATATACTCGAGCATCCGGCGTGCGGCGGCCTTCTTGGAATCTGAAGGGAAGCTTTCCGGGTCGGGTACGGTGCCGGTGATGGGCACGACGTCCTCGGGGCTGGTACCCCAGGTCACGGTGGGGACAACGTCCTTGGCGTCGATGAAGACGTCAATGTCGTACTTGGCGCCCGGGTCGGACTGCAGGCTCTTCCAGTAGGCAACGGCGCGGTGCCACCCTGGAGAGTTGTACCTAGGCGCCAGGGGCCGGCCCTTGAGGTACTCGAAAGTGATGTCATCAGGGGCGACCATGCCGGCTCTCGCACCACCCTCGATGGACATGTTGCAGATGGACATCCGCGCCTCCATGCTGAGACTCCGGATGGCGGAACCACAGAACTCGATAACGGCACCGGTGCCTCCAGCTGTTCCTATCTTGCCGATGGCATGGAGGATGATGTCCTTGGAGCTGACGCCGGGGGCCAGCTCCCCGTCGACCTGTATCCTCATGTTCTTGCTCCGCTTGGTGATCAAGCACTGGGTGGCAAGCACGTGCTCAACCTCACTGGTACCGATGCCAAAAGCGAGGGCTCCAAAGGCGCCGTGGGTCGAGGTATGACTGTCGCCGCAGACGACCGTGGTGCCGGGGAGGGTGAAACCCTGCTCGGGGCCAATGACGTGGACGATGCCTTGCCTCCTGTCGCTCAGGCCAAAGTAGGTAAGACCGAACTTCTTCACATTGTCCTCGAGGGTGACGCATTGTACTCTTGAATCGTCCTCTTCGATAAAGCTGCCAATGTCCTTGAGTGATTTCCTGCTGGTGGTTGGGACATTCTGTACTCATTCGTCAGCGCGTGTCATGTCATAACAGGGCGGAGCCGGCTCATGGGCACGTCGGTTGGCTTCAACGCACGTGGTCGGTGGTGGCCAAGGTGCAGTCAGGCCTGCGGACCTTGCGCCCGGCGTTCTCGAGTCCCTCGAATGCCTGAGGTGACGTGACCTCGTGGACAAGATGCCTGTCTGTACGGTTGAGAGTCAGAATCTTCTGTTCCTGTTACTCATGCGCAATTGAGGGGAACTGACCGATGTAGAGGAGAACTGTGCCGTCCAGCTTCTCATCCACGATATGTGCCTGCAGCACCTTATCGTAGAGAGTTTGCGGGGCTCCCTCTGTTCCAGGCATAATGAATCAATTGACGATTATGCAGCAGTGTGGCGGTTGCACTTGTAGGCGGGAATGGGAATGCTCGGTGAGCTTTGTGGGGTACCTCAGCTCGAGGGCAGCTTCGTGTAAGTGACTGGGCGCCGGGGGTTGCACAACAATTGGAAATAGAGTGGATATTGGGGATAATTGAGAGCTCGTCAAGAAGGAGAGGTTAAAAAGGGCGAAGATCAGAATAGATCCAGCTGAGAGGCAAAGCGGCGATTCAAATACGCATCTGGGCCCGAGGCCTCTTAAGAGGAGACTCGCGGGAAGTACCTGCGATTGAGCAATGTCGCCGAAGGGGCCCCGATGATCGGAGGCACAGCAGCTGCTCCGGTTCACGGAACGCGGGGAGGGACTTCGGGGGCATGAAATTGGAAACTGACGCAAAGGCATTGGTTGACAGCCTCCTGTCGGCAGGGTCTGCCCTGGAGGAGGGCTCCACAATGGCGGGGTCGGTGGTGGCTCCTGGCAGTTCAGTGTTCTGTGTTCCAGGGTACCTATGTAGGTACTTCAGGCCCGGCGCCTGCGTGGGTGATTTTCTGAGCCCGACGAGCCAGATACTCGGATCGTACACGGTATTGATAAACTTTATATAACATCCGGCAAGCCCACTGCAATTAATGCTTGTACGGTGTTGCATCGCCATCTCTTCTGAGCACCGGTCTGAACTCTACTGTGCCTCGAGGCGTGTGGCGGGCAAGATGTATCCCAAGGACTGATGCAGGTCTACTTCCGTATTTTTATTATGAGCCGGCCTCCTTGGTGAAACCGTCTTACTCCCGTGTTAGCCAGTCCATATGCATTGAGATTGCCAGTCTGCTACTATGTAGTACACCTGAAGATCAAGTGACCCACGGAGGATGCGGTTGCCGGCATCGTATATCTAGTGCACTGAACAGTCGATGCAACCACTAACATGATTGCTCACAGTCTTCCCTTATCAGGGTAGACATCGGCGCACAGTAGCAGAGACCATTTTCCGAATAGACAAGCCGTCCCGCCTGTCCCAGAAGAGCCCCAGACTCCGGATTTTCCAGAAACTTTTCGCAAGGTTTTCCAGACCCTCACCGGGGTTCCGTAAATACTTGCACTCACTGACGTCAGCCCTGTTGGGCTGAGCCGTCGCTAGCCTGACCTTCTCTTCTCGTGAGGCATGCGGCAACCATTTATCTGCATTTGACCCCGTCAGTGGCAGATGAGCTCGACGGCCATGTCAGGAGGCTGCTCCGGTTTTGAGGCCGAGTCTCGCAGTTACCGTCAACTAGTCAACTCTCTGTTGGCCTGTCGAGCAGCCGCTCTCGGGCCTTGGGGGATCTCAATGCAACCGGGCGAATAATCTATACCGGTATGCAAGGCGGGTGCGGCCCGGCGCGCTCTCGCTAAGCCACCTCCATATTCTCAAGAGATCCCGGGAACTTGGCGACAAATGCACTCGACAAAACTCCACAAGTCACAATTCACGGCTACGACGGCCTAGAAATGTGGGTAAACGTTGCCTGGCTTGCTTCATGCTTCCAACCCGACTCGTTCAACTCGCCTATCGATATTCTAATAAAGAATACACATACTCACAGTCTCCCACTCCTCATCTACCCGTCTATGAAATATCGACGGTTTGTATTCCGCGAAGGCGGCCTTCTCGCCTCAGCCATGCCCTCGACGTCGCTCTCGTCCGGGAATGCAGCCAGCCTGTGGTTCTCGTCCGCTTTCTGGAGCAGGGGCCGCTGTCTTGATGACCTGAGATTCGGCGTCGACTGGAGAGCAACGGAGTCGGAAAGGATCCAGTAGTGATGGTGGTGCGTGTGGAGACATAACTTGCCGCCGGTGTTCTTCCGCGCCCCGTCGTAGGAAATGCCAGCGTCTCGAGCCTGCAGCGCTGAAGACGAGGCTCGCGATCCGGATGTCTTTGACTCGCTTTGTCTGGTAGCACCCCAGTGAGGCTCGCTCTTCCTGCTGCGTTGCTGGTCCGTGTAGTATTCCGGGGCCACCCACCCGGGCTGGGAAGGGTCAAGATCCGAATCGTGTGTGCGTCTCGATCCGAACTCGAGCGCCGAAGAAGCTGACCGCTGCCGGCTGGCTACTGTTCTCGATTCACCAGGCTGTCCCCGGGAAGAGAGATCCTGGGACTCCTCATGTCTTCCGCCACGACCCGGACGGCTATCAGCAGTCCCAGCTCTTGGCCATGCAGCACCGGCGACCGAAACAGAGTCTGATGGCACAATCTTAGTTCGCAAACGACCATGGCCAGGCTGCTAACCCACTGGCTTAGGACCGACTCTTGGAGGTTCCGGAGACGGCTGGCTGGGGAACTCCGAATCGACAGGTATCAGGTCGCTGTAGCTGCGCCGCGATGACAGCGTGCGGGCCGCAGCTGACAGAGGGACCGGTTTCCGCCTCAGACTACTACTGGTGGCACCGTTGCCCGTGGGCTGCCCACTCGTCGCATGAGTGGTACGCGTCTGCTCAAGGCCATTGGCTTCGGAGGTATGTCTTATAGAGGGGGTCCGCACGACTGTCCCCGCCGCCGACCCCGGAGATGGCGTCGTGGCCGCGCTGGCGCTCTGCGCGATGGGGCTCAGCGCCGGCTCGACCGCCGCCGAGCTCCACCCGGCGCCCCTCTTGGCCCACCGCACGCTGTTGCGGCGGTGCTCCGCCCGCACGGCCTCCTTGTCGCGCTCCCACCTGCGCATCTTCTCTGCCCGCAGCCGCCTCCGCGCCGCCTCGTACGCGCCCCGCCGGTCCGCCACCGCCCGCGAGAGGGAAGCGAGCTCGCCCGCGGCGGCGGCCGAGCTGCCGCTCGTCGGCGTGAGCACGTCCAGCTCCCCCGTCGCCGGGTTGATGCCCTGCACGCCGAGGTAGTCGCCCGACTCCATGAGGCTACGGCGGCGGCGGCGCTTCTCGCGGTGCGCCAGGTAGAGCTGCTGCGTGCGCGTGCTCGGGGTCGAGTTCGAGCTGGTGTGGGTGGGCTCGACGGCCGTGTTCCAGCGGGCTATCCTGTCTGCCGACTCGCCCCTGAAATCCGAGGCAGGCGTCTCTTGGTTTCCGATCATGCGTGCATCGTCCTGAAGCGATTCAGAGGGGTCTTCTCTTCTCGCCCGCATGGTGTGGCCCCTCTCGGGCCTCTTGCTGGGTAGGAGTTTCTTGAGGCTGCTCGCGAAAGACATGCTGTAGGGTATATTTGTGTGATGTGCAGCTATGGTGCCTCGGGTAGTGCATGAACGCCGCAACAGCTAGACGTGGCGTGAGTAGTTGAGGAAGCACTGTACTTGCATTGTACTGGTATTGTACCGGGGAGGAGCAATCGTTCGATTCTCTGCCCGGGAAGCCACCCAGCTTGACGCCTCCTTCTGTCATCATCCATGCCTCACTTCCAGAATTATACTTGTAAACATACTTGTAAACACCTCTATTCAACTGTTTCGAACAAGGCAATATTCCAAGGCAAGACCGACTCGCTTCCAGCTGAGTTCAGCCGATTATAAACCCTCGGAGACGCTGGGCGCATCCCTCGACGGGCTACGAAACGCCTTGGGCACGACATGTGTCCACACTTCTCAGCAACAATGAGCTTAACCATTATTTCACTAGGAGCCTAGATTGGTTCTTGATCCACCTGCCAGCCGCCTAGAACAGCAGCAGAGACGACAGCAAAAGAAATAAAAGGAAAGCACAACAGTGCCAACGCCCAAACCGCAGTGTTTCCCTTCCTGCATGCAACGCCATCATATGCAAGTACTTGGTGCCCTGATCAACTCAGTCTCGATGGCCAGACTGCAAATCATCGGCCACCATGGCCGCCATATTACCAGCCGACAATTCAGCCTTTCTCGCGCCTTACGAATGAGCTGTAGGCTTCCTATGCGTGGTGATCAAGAAAAGAAAAAGACTTGGTCTTGCCAAGGCGCGCGTGTGCAGCGAAATTTTGGTGGGACGTAGTAATAGCGCGAGAGGTTGCGCCTGATATGGCTCAGCAGGTCCGATCCAGGAACACCCTTTGGCCCCCGGCCTTTGCCCCGAGACGCAGCCAAAAGTCAGAAAGGCGTTTCCGTATCTTCCAGCTTTGGCAACGGCTTAATATGCCTGGCTCTCCCGTGGTAGGAAGACGTCGGCATAGCCACCTACCACCTGGAGGGGAACCTCTCGTAACGCCCGCGGTGTCGTCCCATATTAGCAAAAGGGTTGGGGCTGGACTGGGGCTCCTCGCCCACCTGCCCGTCGAGCTGCATGTGCGTAGCCAAGCCGCTGGAGCGATGTTCCTTGAGCGGGCTGCTCCTCCGGATCATCCTCTCAGCCAGGTCCCTCTGCTCCACCGCAGCCAGCTCCCGGGAGTTTTTGGGTGATGAGAAAGGGTTGTTACCGCCTCCTCGGATGTCGGCGATGCTGGCTGCTTTCTTCAGAGGCGACTCTGCGTGACTATATACACCCAGACTGCCTCCGTAGGGTGTGCCTCCGCGAGGCGTACCCCCGTAAGTTGTCCCAGTGTTAGTACCAGAGTTGGTCATCGCGGTAGACCTCTCTGGTGAGAGCCCTGGCGTCCTGGAAGCTGTGATGCCCCGCCGCAGCGGCGATGGGCGTGCCTTGAGTCCGGATTGGAACACTTCAGGTTGTCTAGGCTTGTTATTGAGAGGAGTAAATACTGCAGGGCTCGATGAGCGGGTAGGAGGCGCGTAGCCCGAGCCATCGGGATCAAAATGCTTGGCATAGTTTTGATTTGGGTGTGTCTGGAAGTGGCGTCGAACCAAGGTTGTCGGTGTCCCTGTGTAGATGTCTTCCCATTCATTTCCATCCTCATCCTCCCCGACCTGGGTACCCACGTCTCGGACCACCGGGGGGCTGAGACGTGGGTGGACAAATTTGTTGTCGTATTCTCTCAAGACCTCCCCCTTCACAAGCTCAGAGTCTTTTTTCTGCCGATCGAAAGCAGACTCCATTGCCAGTAAGAGACCGGAGATTGCGGCCTGCTCGACGAGGACCTTGAAGACCGTCACACTGGGTCGAGGGTCGAGGGGAGTCAATGGAAGAGCCATCATGTATATCAGAACATGTAGGGGGCTGAAAAGGCAGACCAGCTGCAAAGATGCAGGCACCGGATCCCACATTCGCAGCTCCCACACGTCTCTGGTCCTGTCCGGGTGGGCACGAGACTCAGCGCTCCCGCCGGTCAGATCGCTAAGAATACGCAAAGGGGATGGGGATGGTGAGGATTCTACTCGTACGCGATGCGCGGAGGGTGTGTTGAGGGGCTTTTCGACGTCGGCCTCGAAGAGTCGGTATGCTCGGTATCGCCAGAACGCGGAGAAGAGGTTCCACATTGAGAAAGCAACGAGACCCCACATCAGAGACCAGGCCTAATGACCGCAAGAGTCAGTATGACGACGTGGGCAGCGAACGACCCCGGGCCAGGGAACTCACAAAATAGGCAAGCCACCCGCCCGAAGAGTCCGGATCACCAAAGATGTCATCGGCGTCGCGGCCCGTTGAAGAGGACCCATATACGCGAGTGAGTATGAAGAAAAAGTTGCACGCCAATCCGAGTTGCGTCCCCAGCGATTTGGAGGCGAAATCCCTCGTCTCGATCTCTTCAGACAGCCAGAGGAGGTGGTCCCACAGGTCGAAGTACGCCTTGATGCGGTCCCAGAGGGGAACGTGACGGACGAGACGCCTACGGGGAGGCATCGCTGCGATGGGATCGAAAATGACTTCTTTGTGGTCGCATAGACGTTGGCCGTGTCGCACGGGCGCGAGATACCCGTAGCTGGACGCAGGGTGCTCGTTCTGGTTGCCGGATGCTGGTCTCTGTAGGGGTTTGAGGAGGAGAGAAGGAGATGGTAAGTTCCAAGGTTGTTTACATGTGCAGGGTGCTCGGGCAACCGATATCCGACAGGGGGAGCAAAGGCGATGGCCCCACTGAAGGTTGCCTGCTCCGGCCTTGGGACCAGCAAGATGCAGAAACCACGAAACTACCTGGGTCCGTACAGGTATGTATGTAGTTGCAGTGGAGCGACCTAGGTACGGTGGGACAAATCATTCGCGGGATAACATTCCTCTGGATCATGGCCTCACATGGTACCCTTTTATGCGCTGCTGAGAGCCACTACATAGTACCAGTTTGGGACTCAGAAACAAGGATGCCCTCTGCAAACGGCCTCAAGCACGCTGCCGCAACGGGCACGGAAACAAAAGCGCTGCCGGGCTGCCAAATTTAGCCCGGCGGCAGGCAGTCGATAGCAGTGGGTGGGGGACCTGGCCAGTGCTCCCAGTCGCCTGCAGCGTCATGCCTGCCTGCCTACCTTAGGTACCAGGCAGGCAGGTAGGTACCTCAGGTACAGTACCAATCCTTGGTTGAGCGGGCGGAACATCAGCGACTGTCTCAACCCAAACGTGCTTCTCTCACGACACAATCGAGCAATATGTCACAGGCAGACTACAGGGACAGGCAATTCCTTGCCGTCATCGGCGACGAGGTACGACTATCTCATGGTCGCTTGCTCTTCTTCTGTCTCCGTGTGCTGACCGACTCCCAGGACTCAGTAACCGGTCTGCTCCTCGCCGGCATTGGTGTAGGTTTCCCGTGACGACGCGGCTCGAAATAGAACCTGACGGCCAGACAGCATGTGACGACCGGCGCAGATCCCCAGAAGAACTTCCTGGTGGTGGACAGCAAGACCGACAATGCCACCATCGAGTCTACCTTCGACAAGCTCATCGAGCGCAAGGACATTGGCATTGTCCTGATAAACCAACACGCAAGTTGCAGCCCTCCCGCCTGAGAGGTGCGAATATGTGCCTGACCATTGTCTCCCACTCCAGATCGCCGACCGCATACGCCACCGCATCGACACGTACACCGCCGCCTTCCCAACCATCCTTGAGATACCGAGCAAAGACCACCCCTACGATCCTGAGAAGGACAGCGTCTTAAGGAGGGTGCGTCGGCTGTTTGGAGAATAATGGTGGGGTGTTGGAGCGGTTTCAGGCGGGATGTCATCATCGCATGAGGGGTGAATGCCCGTTGAAGAGGACACCACGAGTCACGAAAGCACCTGGGCTCCGTTGGCCATCGCTGGAACATATGTACGTGAGGAGGCTGGGCATAGCCTTTTCGCCCTCCATTGGTGAGGGCGTTGATGGCTTGTTATGAGACCTGGGAGAAATGTCTCAAACGGTGGCTTCGGATAGTAAGCGCATATAAATCATATTTATTGTTTGTCATACTCATATTCTTGGTATCTGTGCTGCGAACTATGACACCGGTTGGCATACGCCTTCTTCACCCAGGAAAAGAACTACAAGGACACGACATAAAAGGCCTCCATGTTCGAGGGCTATGGTATTAAGAAAGGCAACAAGAACGCCGACCCAACATGTTTCACAGTAGGCGAATGCAATCCCGAACCAGGGTGTTCTCCATTCCTTCTGCCGAAAAAGGATTGCTATCACATGTTCGCATTTCCCAATTAGGTAAACGCAAAGTGCATCTGGAATCGCCCTACAGCTCGATCTCAGCAGCCTTGTCGGAGCTGAAGACAACGGTGGCGGTCAGGCAAGTGATGGGCTGGTCGTCTTTGGTGAAGACATCGGCGAAAACCGTGTATTTGCCCTGACGCGATGGTTAGCTGGATGCCATGACCAGATAAGGGCAGCAACGTGCTCACGTTGGGGATCTCCTTGGGCAGCTCGACGGTCTTGGTCAGGGTGATGTCGCCAGAGTCGATTGGGCACTCGAGGTCGACGTTCTTGACCTGCTCGCAGAGGTCGGCCTTGGTGCTGATAAGACGGATCAGGCCGTACTTGACTTGCAGGGCGACGTAGGCGCCCTCCTCGATGGGCTCGGAGACTGTGCCGGAGGCCTTGATGACGAGGTCTTGTCCACTATGTCGCGGGAAGCAACCACTGTCAGCCAAGAGTTCTGAGTTGTATGTGGGTCCCTACAGGCCCTCGGGGTCGAACAAGTGCACGCACGCCTTGGGGGGGTTTGGGAGCAGGTCGACCCTGTCGATGGTGATGATGTCCTTGTCGTGTGCCTTGGGGCACAGCTCGAGGGGCGAGTCGCCGGGGATCTTGAGGTCCTCGTTCACGGTGACCTGGTTGCCCCCGAAGTTGAGCCCGAAGCCGGCATGGGCGACGGCGGCGGAGACCGCGACAAGCGCGGCGGACAGCCTCATGGCGAAGGCTGCTTAGCGAGGGGGATAGCGGTCTGTAGGTTCGATGTTCGGTATCTGCTTAGGAGGGCAGAGGATGTTGAGAGACCGGATGTCACGCAGCGCACCAAAAGAGCGATGATAGTTCGGTGGATGTGTCGTGATGCGAAAGGGAAGCTCGAGTTGTGTTTCGTTCGGGTGGACGAGATGGCGTGCACGGGGGGCCCGAGCCAGCGGCGGCTATCTTGTGGCGGGAGCGGCTTGAGACGTCATGGGGTCGGCCCCATGACTGCGTGTGCTGCGGGTTGGNGGGGGGGGGGGCGATCTATTGCTGGCACACGCAGGTCAGCCACTAACAAATCTGGGCGGAAGCCGCCCAAAAAAGGGTCCCGACCGGCGGGCCACCAGCGCTCAGTGATGCGGCCGGCGGAGGCAGCCAGCTAAATAAATGTCTGACCCGCTTCAGTTACGGAGGGTTTCATTGTGTCATCGCTGCTCAGGCCAATTTCAGTAATGGCTTCGTTGATTCGCAGGCAAATACAACAACGGCATCACACTAATTCGGGCCTTTGTCGTCGCTGACATGCACAGCAGGACCTATGCTAGCTACAACTTGGCCAGGCATGCTGTTTGCCGCGGGCCATGGGGCATTAGCCTCAGCAGTGCCCACATGTGCATTCAACTGCGTGGAGGAAGACGTGGAACCTAAATGAAACATCGTTAATTTGATCAACAACTACAACACGGCCGGCTCAAAGCTGGTGGGCCCAACAGAGCGAGGCTGCAGACCGTCCAGGACTGGCAGGAGTTCCAAGACCCGATGTACTTGGGTACAAGGCAGAGGTTCGCACTGGGGAAACAGAGTCTACTAATACGATGGTGCATCGTACTGACCATGGCAAATGAGAAATTGTCACGCATCTCAATTCATGCGCGTGCACATTTAAGATAACTTCCAGGTTGCCAGGAGTGGGTGACGATGCGGGAGTGGAAGTGATGTACAATATTCGTGTACCCTCCGTTTTGCTGACCGACTTGCTGACCCTGGTATTTCAAGTGAGGGAGGTTGGCGTAGTAGTACGCATGCCTAAAAGAAATGTTTTCCAGATTATTATCAGAGTACCAAGTTTGATATTGTGATATCAACCCGGCTTCTTCACAAGCTACACGCAATAGACCATGTACACTACATTCAGGGATATTCTGCAATAGACTCGGACAGGGGTAGCTCTTCCAGGTGAAAAGCTCGGATCAAGATTTCGTTCCCACCTGCTGCTGTGACTTAGTCGTGGTACACGGAATGCACATAGACGGGCCGAGCTATGCAAAGTACACGAGCACAAAGCAAGGATATGAGCTTCCCAGCCATGACGTGGGAGGTGTTCGCAGGCCCTGATTTCCGCCCTCACCACCATCGTCACCCTCCCCCTCCTCCCTACCCCCTTACCCCTCCAGCCCCTCAGGCATCCCTACATAACTACAGTATATCAATTCCCCTCGGCCATACCCACTCTTCACATCCTCTGCATGTTCCGAAGCCCTGCAGCATCTACCACCCGGCAGTATGGCGACCTTGCGGAGCTTGTATAGATCGGACCATGCAGATCGACCCGAGTTCAACACCAACTTCAAGTCAGTCAGAAGCCTCAGGACCTCATTAGTCTGAATCGTCTGACATTTTACAGTGTTGACTATGTGATCGACTATCACATCCCGCCCGAGGGTAAGCCCCAAGTCCGGGGACTGGCAGCGGCATTTGTGGCCTGCCGTTAACGCATGTTAGATTCCACAAAGGCAGAAGCTGCCTTTGTACAACTCATCGAGGCACTATCCAGCGTGGGGCTCGCCACTGAAGTCCGCCGCGGCGCCGACTCGTCCGTCCTGGTCTTCGTCAAGGTCGCCTCCGAGGACCTGCTCAAGCAACATGCCTACCGGTACAGGGTTCAGGACTGGCTGTACGGTGTTCGCACTTCAGCACCCAGCAAGGACCTCACGTCCTACTTCCAGGAGCAGCCGGTCTCCGAGGCCGAGAGGCTGAGACTTGTCTACCTGCTGATCACGAAGCCGCGAAACGAGGGCGGCGCCGGTATCACCCCGGGGTCCGGCCAGTGGAAATCCGTCAAGTCAATCTTCCCACTGCACAACCACGCATTTAACAGGCAGTGGATCAAGAAGTTGAGCACCAAGTATTTCATTGAGGAGGACGACATCAACCAGATACGCGACAAGTTCGGAGAGCAGATTGCATTCTACTTTGCCTTCCTGCAGGCCTACTTCTCCTTCCTCATCTTCCCCGCGGCCTTTGGGTTCGGCGCTTGGCTTGTTCTCGGCCAGTTTTCATGGTTCTACGCCGTCGTGAACTGCCTGTGGTCTGTGGTGTTCTTTGAGTACTGGAAGAAGAAGGAGGTCGATCTCGCGGTCCAGTGGGGCGTCCGGGGTGTCTCTCGCATCCAGCATCCTCGAACGCAGTTTCAGTTCGAACGGGAGGCCCACGATCCTGTCACCGGCGAGATCATCAAGGTCTACTCGCCCTTCAAGAGGCTCCAGCGCCAGCTGCTACAGCTTCCTTTTGCCATAGCCTGCTTGCTTGTCCTTGGGAGCCTCATCGTTTCCTGCTTCTCGATCGAGATTTTCATCTCGGAGGTCTACAACGGTCCCTTCAAGCAATACCTCGTAAGCACACGACACGACATGACACGACAGGCAGTCTAGTTCTGGTCTTGAGCTGACACGCGACAGGTGTTCTTGCCTACTCTCCTTTTATCAGTTTTCATGCCAGCTCTGACTACCATTCTTACAAACCTGGCGGAGAAATTGACCCACCTGGAGAATTATGAGACACAAGATTGTAAGCTTGCTATACTGCTCTTCAGATCGTGGGAGACGCTAACATCACCTCAGCACACCAAGCTGCATTTGTGCAGAAGATCTTTGTCATCAACTTCATCGTCTCTTACCTGCCCATCATCTTGACGGCATTTGTCTATGTCCCCTTCGGCAAAATCCTCGTGCCTTACCTCGACGTGCTTCACGTCACTGCCGCCCAGCATTTGACGACCGATGGCAAATTGGAGACCCAGGTCTTCGAGATAAACCCAGATCGGCTCAAGAAGCAGATCATTTATTTCACCGTGACGGCGCAAGTTGTCAACCTCCTCCTCGAGAGCGTTGTGCCTATAATCAAGCGCAAGGTTTTCAAGAAGGTCAAGGAAGTTCAGACCGCCAAAAATGGCACCGCCCAACATGAGGACCCCGAGGAAGAAGCAGCATTTCTTGAACGCGTACGGAACGAGGCAGAGCTAGACAAATACGATGTCACAGTTGACTATCGCGAGATGGTGGTTCAATTTGGTATGTGGCACGTCCATTTCGTTTTCGAGCCCCAAGGGACTGACCAGATACAGGGTATTTGTCATTGTTTTCCGTAATCTGGCCCCTGACTGCCTGCTCTTTCCTCATCAACAACTGGATTGAAGCTCGATCTGATGCAATGAAGATTGCTATTGGCAGCCAGAGACCGGTTCCTTGGAGGTCTGATTCCATCGGTCCTTGGCTGAACTCGCTGGGGTTCCTGTCATGGCTTGGCAGCCTGACCAGCGCAGCAATTGTCTATCTGTTCAACAAGGATCCATACGGCCCCGACGGTGTTCCATCTAACGTCACGGGCTGGGCATTGCTCCTAAGCATCCTGTTCGCGGAGCATGTCTATCTGGTCGTACAGTTTGTCGTCCGCTATGTGGTCGGCAGCTTGGACAGCCCCGGACTGCAGAAAGAGCGTGCTGAGCGGTTTGCGATGCGCAAGCTTCACCTGCAGGAGACATTGGGCGAAGATATCGCTGAGAATGCAGTTGCAGCTAACTTGGGCGCGGGCGAAAAAATCACCCGTGAAGCGCTTGAGGAAGAGGCCCGCAGGGCTTCGGACTCCGGCTCAGGGTCTCCCGAGCAACTCTTCTGGCAGCGGCAGCGGGGTGCCCAAGAAACCATCCAGGTTGGGCGAGGTTTTATATCTGAGGCTGCGGCTGCAAACAAGACCAAAGCCCAATGAGCAATGAGCAATGAGAAACCACCGGTGGATGGTTTCGGCCAACTACGCTCGCAGGCGTAAATCTGGTATCAGGCGTCAATCCATCCAAGTAAAGGCAATACCGCAAAACCACATCGAGCATTGGCGGTCGAAAGGCAGACCGCGAGGCTCACATACTAATTTGCCAAGTGGACTGCACGGTAGGCCTTTTCCGGATAGGGAACGAATTGAATTTGTTGATTCAGGTGTGGACAATAGTACTTAATAGGGACCTTGAAAAGCAAGCGGGGCTCGACGGTATGTTCTGCCTTGCGTAGGCTGAGCACTCGCGGGGCGGATTCAGATCCAGCTGCGCCCGTTGACTAGACCGGGGCTGCGGGGGCTGAATATACTTATCTACGGTACCACCCAGTACGCCTCATTCGGTGTGTCACAAACCTCAGGTGACTCGGGTAAAACTGATGAGCTCAGTCCTGCGAGATGGAACCTCTATTCCAGGCGTCGGGTTCGATGTCCGCCACGGGGCAGCCTTTTGTGGCTCTGCATATAGTCGCCATCTTCCATTTACGCCCTACATGTGAAACTAACGCGAGTTGCTCCGTCCTATGCTGCCCTGCCGCGACTTTTCGACTGCGCCTACGAACTCGTTGGCAATACAGCCTTACCAAGAGCATACCACAACAACCCTTCGGGTCAGCCTGTGTACGCGTCCAGTCTCGCCCGAGACTTCTCAAGACATACAAAGTGGCACCTAAGTATCGACGGAAGAGCATACTTTCCACACACGAATAAACATCTTGAGGTCTTCGAAATGGATAAAACTGTCGACGATCTGCTTCTAGCTCCTTTCAGAGACATTGTGGCGCACGGGGAGGCCGCCATCAAGAACGCCGAGCACAGCGGACATGGTGAGATGCTCAGAGCGGCCCGAGTTCTTGTGAAAGAAGGAGAGCGTGCGATCAGGAAAATAGAGCCAGTATGTCGAAAACAATATGAAGATTACGGCCCGAATTTTGCGGATGCGTTGATGGACGACGGTATAAGACACTCTGTCCGTACAAATCCCACCCCAAGCTAAACATATCAACAGGGCCTGTTTCCGAGCTCACACAGGAATTGAATAATTTCCTCTACGACTTTGACGACTATGTGGAGGCCGACAGTTTCGACTCGGACAGGTTCTCAGAGCTGTGCGTGCTGTCGCGGAAAACTGCACCGCGGATCCTTCATATTCTCAGTCGCTTGAAGCTCGCGTCACCAGTACAGTGCGCAGACGAGATGACGTCTCCTTCCGCTGAGAACGCCACACCGCACGCAGAATCCCCATTGCCATACCCTGAGGGCCCCGAAGTGGACGGCCAAATATACGATGCAATGCGCCATGTGGCCAAGTTGGACAACGCACTGGAGGACGTGCCGACAAAGCTACCCCTGTACCCCGAAGATGACGTGGAGGGCGTTCCGCCTGTTCCAGCTCGTGATCCATGGCCACGCACCTTTCTCACACCTACGCAAGGGCTGCATCGAACAGCCCGATATTCTGGAATCACTTCGTCCTCTGTGGGGCTCTCCGCTGAGTCCGGTCTCTGCCCTGAACGCAATGCGTCTCCCACTGCAGGACAGCTGAACGTATCATTCCCTGCTATACCACCACGGAGCCCTGCTCGACGATCGATGACTCACTATGGTAGTCACCGCTTGACTCCCCCACTCGACTTGGCCCCAGCAACAGCGAGATACGGGGCCAAAGACGGAATCCCCGGCACGTCACCCAGCCTCCACAGCCAGACATCTATCGAAACCTCCACAGTGATCTCCAGCCAGAGCTCCAGCTCGAATCACCACTGGGGGAGGGACTCGCATGTCGAAATGATCAGCCCTGTTTCATCCGCTGATGTAGATTCGGTTTCTTCCCAAATATCCAGCCAATCCCTGCAGGTGCAACCTCTCTTCGCGCGTTCGACCACCGAGTGGTCGAGTCTGGAAGTCAGCCGTAGCTCGAATGTGGCGGCACTTTCTAGGCAAGATATACCCGATGGGTTGATTCCGGTGGAGGACGAACCCGCTGTGTGTGCGGCTCCGCTCCGGCCGCCGCCGCCCGTACCAGATGACTGTAAAATAAAGCTAGAAAGCTCTTTTTACCGTCTCAAGGGATTCTGTCAAGGTTCCATGGAAATAATACAAGGTGGCCTTGGGGTCAGGAGGATAAAGAAGCAGGTGAGCCCCGTGTCTGCCTGCTGCGGCGCCCAGACCCGTTCTAACTGAGCCCCAGGGGCTTTCTGGGGGGTTCAAGGAGGTCGCCAAGTGCAAGTCGTGTCCGTTCGAACTCGAATGGACGGCTGTAGAGAACGACATCAACAATGAGCGTCAGTCAAACCTCTAGATACCCGCCTAGGCATAGCTAGACCCAGTTTGATATCTAACGTCGAAGGGTGTCCAGCGAGCGGCAACTTCAGATCCGCTGGGATCGGCTTCCGACTGCGGTTCATTTCTAAGAGCCACATCCCGGCGAAGCATGTCGGTGACCAGGTCTATGGGTGTCTCTTCTGCGTCCAGCTTGGGCGGACGACCCATCCTAACGACGCGACGGTGTTCTTCAGCCAGAAACAGATTTTCAACCACCTTGCGCGGCATCCACGGCCATTACCTCGCGTTCCAGGAGTTACGGTCGTTGAGACTGCTGATATAGGGCCGTACGTAAATAATTACGATCTGCATCTAACGAATGCTCCGCTGAACTCGCACCTTGCAACCGTCACGCGGGAACTTGCGGCTCGACCCACAGCCACTGCCATCCAGACTTATAGACCTACACCGATAAGCAGTACCAAGAGGCCCGGAGACGGGCAAGAAGTTGTCAATTTCGCTTCCGGTGCAAGGATACTGGGCGTGGTATTTCCTGATCGGTATCAAGGTGAATGGTGTCTTGGCTGGTACTGCATCCCTCCCAGCGACTGTGGCCTTGTTTTGTTTTGAGCTGAGCTCACAATATATGTAACTTAGGTCAGATCACCAGTACGCAGCCTTCCCGGCGGAGGCTGTGAAGCTGGACCAGCCAAACATGAGCGACGTGCGATTACACGGCTCGAGCAGCATGCGAGCAGTAACTAGGTGGAAGTTCTCAGCCCGGGACAGATCCAACGACTGGCTATCATTTGGCAAGGGCGAGGTCATTACCAATATTGGCTGTAAGTTGAGGCCATGAACCTGCCAGGTGCCTACGCGGGATGCGTATTTGTTCTCATCTTCTTTCGTTTTCTTTAAGAACCCGAAAGCCATGCTGATACGACTCCGGGCACATAGATTCTCACCACGAGCACTGGTGCTGGAGCGGGACGAACTCGAAAGGGAAGACGGGGATATTCCCACGGTCTCATATTGAGCCGGGCTCACTCGTGGAACCAAGACCAGAATCGGAGCGCTCGAGTCTTTTGAGCCGGGAGAAGAAGGCAGGGGTGTTGTCGCGGTTATCAATGCGGTACCGGAAGGGTGGTTCGGGAGTCTCTGGGATCTCGCCGCAAGGGTCGATCTTCTGAGAAGAAAGTTGTGCATGTGGCAAGGCCTTTGGCAGCCAATGCCTCAGCTTAGGCCCAAAAGATTCATGATGATATGGCGTATATAGGATGTGTATCTTCCTAGCCCCACATTGCAGTGTCTCCAGATGTCAGAATTTCATGAAAATGGGTGCTGCCCGTTGCTGCGCCCGGCACCTGCTTGTTCAGAACTCATTCAGGACTTCCAAGGTTGTCCTTTCCAAAGTCTACTGCCAGCAGGGCCAACCTCGACCCCAAGACTCTTCGAATAGGATGTCGCGGCCTGTATCTTCCAGGTGCCCGTCGAGGAAGGCATGTCACTCTTGCTAGAAGCTGACCTTTCGTGTTGGCAAGTCCCTCCACAGATGGAAGTGTCCTTCCTTGACACATCCTTCGTCTGCCCCTTTTCTTTCTTGATTTATTTCAGGTTCCGGGGGCGATTCCAAATTCTCATGCAAAGCCCCTTAGCATACCCAGCCCTTCAGCCACAACAGACTTTAGCTCCCCTCGCAGTGATCTCAGTACACATTATAAAATTACCGCATTATAGGACACAACCAAATTGCCAAGGCACAACGACCCAAGTATGGCTTCTTCCTTCATCCTCCTCCTCGGCCTTTGCTCCCTCGCCGTCGCCAATCCGATTGTCAGCACTGCGGACGATGTCTCGGCCAATGTCACCGCTGGCAAGGCCTACCACCGTGACATCACCGCACTCCCACACAGCACCAAGTACGTTGGCTGCTACCGCGAGGCCACCGGAGCTCGTGCCCTTGGCCGCGCTGTCCTCACCCACCCGCAGTTGACCGTGGGCGTGTGCGAGGACTTCTGCATGGGCTACCGTTACTGTATGCTTGGCTCTCGAAAGCTGCTCGTGCCTTTGTGCCTTGCTTCCGCTGCTGACACGCCGGCCTTGTAGATGGCCTCGAGTTCGGAAATGAATGCTATTGCGGATATCGCCTCCACGATACAGCGTACCAGGTCCCTGACAGCAGCTGTGTTACTCCTTGCCTTGGTGATCCCACTCAGGTTTGCGGCGGCAGCAACCTGCTCAGCCTCTACAAGTCGAACTTCACTCTCCAGCAGCCAAAGGTGCCATATTCCCCACAGGGTTGTTATGCAGAGCCCCAGAATTCAAGAGCTCTCCACAGGGTCCTCAGTTCAGACAAGGTACGTCTCGCGTCCTCATGCTTCCTCCTCGTGCGAACCAGGACAACTGAAGCGTCGATCAGATGACGAGCAACAAGTGCCTCGTCGTGTGCAGCTACAACAGTTTCATGTATGCTGGCCTGCAGTATGGCACCGAGTGCTGGTGCGGAGACACACTCGACCCTCTCGCGAAGCCGACGCTACCAGCCAAATGCTCAACTCCCTGTAGCGGAAATTCATCGGAAACCTGCGGGGGCAGCCTCACCCTGCAACTGTACGTGAGGGACTTTGACGTGGCTGAGTTGGATTGAAGCAGGGTGGATGTGTGCGCAGATGATTCACAGACACTGGCATCGGGATGTCCTTTTCAGGGAGTTTTCCAGTATGTATAGCATGCTTGGCCATTATACCTAAGCACTCCATGGTAAAGATCAACAACGTCCTCTGCTGGCTGACTGATCCACCTTTTATTGTGGGGGCTATCGTTTACCCCAGGCCTGGCCGTTGTAGATCAGCATGCTCCGTTTAAAACGCCGCAGCGCACCGCGACCATTTCCCCGCGCTTCTTTCGCCCGAGGCGAGCAGGGGGTCCACAGCAGGTGTTCGACGGTCCAACGGCTCGGGATGTATTAATAAGGGCATCCGGTGGCCACCCGCCGCCGGGATGGCTGCTAACAGGAGATGCCATTGACTTTCCGGAGCCCCCCAATTGCCCAAGTCCACGCGCCCACAACCATTTCTCGGTCGGTGACGGCATTCATTTTCGAAAGTCCCGGCACTGCGGTTAAGCTAGCCACGCCTGACCGGAAGCTGCTTGATTCAGAGTCTTTGGCCCCGGATTTTGCCATCGCATATCTATCCGCCTAACCCACTCACTCGCCCCTTCCGATCGGCCTGGTGTACAGTTCATCTCGGCGTGGAACTTTGTCACAGAAGCCCCTTTCCCGTTAATTGTTATTTCTCATTTGAAGCGTCAGCAGTCTTTGAACAGCCGTAAATATGCCCTTGACAGGACAAGAGGTCGCCAAGCACAGCACCCAGGAGGACTGCTGGGTGGTTGTGCACGGCAAAGCATACGATGTGACAGAGTTCCTCCCCGAGCACCCGGGGGGTATGAAGATTATCCTCAAATATGCCGTGAGTCTCGCGCATCCGATTCCGTAAACCCCTTTACCCATCGTGAACGGATGGCTGACGCCCAGGATTTAGGGAAAAGATGCCACAGAGGAGTTTGAGCCCATCCACCCCCCAGATACCCTGGACAAGTATCTGGACAAGTCCAAGCACCTTGGCGATGTGGACATGAGTACCATCACCAAGGAGGAGAAGGAGGTGACCCCCGAGGAGAGGGAGCGCCTCAAGCTCATCGAGACAAAACCGCTCCTCGAGCAATGCTACAACCTCATGGACTTCGAGGCGGTGGCTCGGAGGATTATGAAGAAGACCGCATGGGGCTACTACTCTAGTGCAGCCGACGACGAGATTGTGAGCACCTCGAAACCCACCTGTCCGGCCGTGGACGGCGCTCAAAGAGCCACACTCGCTGACGAGGGGAACAGACCATGCGTGAGAACCACGCGGCCTTCCACCGGATATGGTTCAGGCCCCAGATCCTGGTTGACGTGGAGAAGGTGGACTTCTCGACGACGATGCTCGGCACCAAGGTGGACATGCCCTTCTACGTGACGGCGACGGCGCTGGGCAAGCTGGGCAACCCGGAGGGCGAGGTGCTGCTGACGCGCGCGGCGCGCAAGCACAACGTGGTGCAGATGATACCGACGCTGGCGTCATGCTCGTTCGATGAGATCATGGACGCGGCCGAGGGCGACCAGGTACAGTGGATGCAGCTGTACGTCAACAAGGACCGGGAGATCACGCGCAAGATCGTGCAGCACGCCGAGAGGCGCGGGTGCAGGGCACTCTTCATCACGGTGGACGCGCCGCAGCTGGGCCGGCGCGAGAAGGACATGCGGTCGAAGTTCGACGACGCGGGGAGCAGCGTGCAGAGCGGGCAGCAGGTGGACAACTCGCAGGGGGCGGCGCGGGCCATCTCGTCCTTCATCGACCCGGCGCTGTCGTGGAAGGACATACCCTGGTTCCAGAGCATCACCAAGATGCCCATCATCCTCAAGGGGGTGCAGCGGGTCGAGGACGTGCTGCGGGCGGTGGAGGCCGGGGTGCAGGGCGTGGTGCTGTCGAATCACGGCGGGCGGCAGCTCGACTTCTCGCGGTCCGGGGTCGAGGTGCTGGCCGAGACGATGCCGCGGCTGCGGGAGCTGGGGCTGCAGGACCGCATCGAGGTGTTTGTGGACGGCGGGGTGCGGCGGGCGACCGACATCATCAAGGCGCTGTGCCTCGGGGCCAAGGGCGTGGGCATCGGGCGGCCGTTCCTGTACGCCATGTCCGCGTACGGCCTTGAGGGCGTCGACCGCGCGATGCAGCTGCTGCGCGACGAGATGGAGATGAACATGCGCCTCATCGGCTGCACCAGCGTCGACCAGCTCAACCCGTCGCTCGTCGACACGCGGAGTCTGTTCAACCACGGCAACGGGACGCCGGCCGACAACCTCTCCTGGTCGACGTACGACCCGCTGGCGAACCCGCCGCAGAGGCCGAAGCTGTAGACAGGCAGGCCTGTCGGTCTGCCCTTTCCCCTTTCCCCTTTCCCCCTTTCCCCTTTCCCCCTTTCTTCTTTCCGCTTGACTGTCTCTTGTCGGTGTGTGTGTCAGATTTTCTTTTCTGCTGTACGAGAGTTACGAGAGTTCCAACTCAAGACGATATACAAGGTGCGGACGGGGAAGAAAGATTTGCATTTCTCGATTTGTCAGTATTGGCGGTGGTGACCATATGGGCGGCCTAGCCGCTAAGAGGCTGGCTGTCAGCAGAGGTTGGCATTGCAGTAAGCCTCAGGATATCACAAGATCGGAAACCCCCCTCCAACCGCCAGCTCATGTTCCTCCTCGCATCCATGTGGCGATAGACGACGACGGACGTTGATTGGACTCGCCTAGTCTCTGCCGTGACGCAAGACGCAAGCGGTGTGGGTATCGTTTCTGATGAAGCAGTCCTCTACTCGGATTTCTTCAGCCGTGAAGACGGCGCAGAGAGAGGGACGAGTGGCACAAGAGGAAGGACGTACAAATGAAACTCGATTTTGCTTTTCCTGCAAAGTGCCGCGCCGAGCGGGTCAAGCATGCAGTAGTTGATCTACACTGCTGTGTACACGGTCACACACACACACACACATGCACACACACGTTACGCTGCACAAGTAACCATGTGAGATGCAGCCAGGGCACATTAGCCCGCATATCGCAACCGTCGGGCCCTTGGCGTCTGGTTGTGGCCGTGGGACGACTCCCGAGGATGATGAGAGACGCTGCATCCTGTGCGCCTATCCTATTCTACTGCCTGACTGGGTCTTGTTGTAAGTAAGCTACAGTATGCCGAGAGGATACCATGGCACAGGGAGGAGGCAATGTACCGAGCAGTCGTGTTGGTGTTGTTGATGGGGCAAAAGTGCGATGCGCTACCGTGCCGCAAAGGGCAAGCCTTGGGACCCCTGCATACCTCTCCCATGCGCTGCGCTGCGGCTTTATGATGGCCTGCTGCTCAAGACGGACTGACTGACATGTTTGCTTTGCTAGCTGCTAGCAGGGGCCCCGGATCAGCTGGTACAACTCGCGCGCCGCCTTCAAACCTCCTGCACAGACTCTCTGCACTCACCCTCCTCTCCGCCTCTGTTGATCGATCCATCTCGTCTTCCCTCGCACTCCCCTTTGTGTTTTTTTTTCTTCTTCTCCCGCCTTTATTAACGTTGCTCCTCATTCCCTCCCTCTCCTCCATCCTGTGCTGTCCAGACTGCTATTCCAGTCCCGCCTCTGCCCTGTCGTCATCCAGGTCCCACCCGCGCAGATCACCAAATGCTTCACATGGGCCATGACGCCCTCCTAACAACTCAAATCACCGAGCATGCCAAGCTGCCGTAGGCGCTTCCGTTCATTCCACCACCGATCCGATAGATATACCCAGCAGCAATAGCGACACCATAGGTTGGCTGCAGTCCCTCCAAACTCGCGCGGGCTACCAGGCGGCCGGGTGCATCATCGCCGCAGGCGCATAAGAAAACGAGCACCAACCACAGGGAGGGACCACCACAGGGTCCAGACCACTCCCGATACGCAACCCCGCGCTCCCGCACCCAAGACGTCACCATGTCGTCGTCTTCGTCGGCCCTCGAGGCCAAGATAGTCGTCCTGGGCTCGCAGGGCGTCGGCAAGACCTCGCTGGTCATGCGGTACTGCAAGGGCGCATTCCAACCCTCCCAGCTCACTTCCACCGTCGGCGCGAGCTTTATGACCAAGCGCGTCGTCGACACCGACACCGACACCGTCGTGCGACTGCAGATCTGGGACACAGGCAAGTCAAGTGTCTCACCCCCGAGTCCTTCTTTCTTAGCCCCGAACCCCCCGTTGCTGACCATCTGGGGGGGGGGGCCACTTACAGCCGGCCAGGAAAGGTTCCGCTCCATCTCGCGCCTCTACTACCGGGGTGCTAACGCCTGCATTCTGTGCTATTCCATCACCGACGCCCAGAGCTTCGTCGACATGGGCGCCTGGCTGACCGAGCTCCGCCGAAACCTGCCGCATGACATAGTCCTTCATGTCGTGGGCACCAAGTCCGACGTGGTCGCCCGCGAGCCCTCCAAGCGCGAGGTGCCTTTCGAGCGTTGTATTGTAAGTAGCTTCCTGTGGTTCCTGAATGTGGTTCCTATCCCAGAGAATGGCCAACGTCTCTGGTGCCGGGCCGCGTCGCGGCCTCACAGAGAGCCGTCTGGGTGGAGAAGGGAGCAGGTTGTGAGACTGCCGGTCGGATGTGTTGCACCATTATTCGCAGAGGACTCTCCCAGGTCGACCCAATGGCTGACTCTGGGCAACATAGGCTTATGTCGCCGAGAACCTCGCCCCGGGCCTGAGCTCTACACCCCCGCCGACCGCTACACCGGGCGGACACTTGTCCGCGCCCGGAGCAGGGAGTCTCAACGGAAGCGGCGGCTTTTTCTCCAGCAGCGACTGCACCTCCGCCGAGCCGCGCAGTCCCACCTCGAAGCGGTCGTCGGGGTTCTGGGGCCAGGAAGTAGGCTGGGACGCCTGCCACGAGATCAGCGCCGAGTCGGGCGAGGGCGTCGAGGAGGTGTTCAGGGTCGTCACCCGGAAGCTGGTGGAGCAGAACCGCAAGATGTCAGCAGCACTCCTCGCCGCCACGGCGACGCCCGGCCTCACGCCCGGCCTGGACGGCGCTGCCAGCGGCTACGACGGCGCCGGCGGCGGCGGGGGCTACTTCGATGGCGCAAACGCCAGGGGCAGCTTCAGGGTGGGCAGGGATCGGCGCTCGTGGCTCTTCTCGCCCAACTTCTCCCCCGCAGTCACCATCGAGCGGGGAGCGGGCGCGCAGCAGCATGGCGGTGAACACCGGCCGGACGCTGAGGAGCGCAGGGGAAGGAAGTGTTGCTGAGGAAACAGTCAGTACCGAGAGCTACTCCTTCCTTTTCCAGGTTCCGATGTCGCCTACGTCTTTCGAGAGGTCAATGCTGTCGATCCACCAGCGGTGACTTTCAAGTGATTTGGGGAGCAGGCATCACAGGCAGGAGATCAACGAACAGACTGGCGACGAAGACGGGACCTCGACGGTCTCACACAACGATACCCGGATGGCGAATCCCTTTTTCTCTCTATTTTTCCTTGTCACGCACACACGTTCATGGTCGGTCGGTCGCTCGGTCGGACGGTCGGAGCAACGGTCGGGTCGGGCTGGGAAACGGCGGACACAAGTATTGCATTGCTCCGTCTGGTATAGGCAACGTTCGCCACAAGCATTTCTGCTCTTTTGTTTTTTTCTTCTTCTTTTCTGCATCGGGTTCTTGCATCGTCCTGCATAAGGGGGTCCCTCCTTGTTTTTTGGGACCCCCAACTCAGCCCTGGGCGTTTAGGATACCTCCCTATATACAGCAGCGCCCACGCATTCCATCTTTGTCAGTGTCGAAATCATCACGGGTCCCAAGGAAATGTATGTATGTATTCTCATAATATCAAGGCCCAAGGGGGCAAATGGCCTTGATCTTGCATTGTTGATTATCTGCTGCCCCGACCTGGGATCAGCCGCGTGTTCTTTTGTGATTATGTGACTGCGCGTCCATCCAGCCACGGCGAAATAGCTAACAAGCTCTCTCCCCTGATGCAGAGCTGCCCTGATGCAGCAAGTCTAAAATCCCACGCAAATGAGGTATCATGAAGTTCTCCCCCGAGGCTAAAACAAAGACCCCAAAAAACACCAGAGCCAATGTGACACCCATCATGTTTCTTTCTCCTTTTGCCCATGTCAGGAGACCAAAAACGCCTTTTGTGAAGTTCCGTTCATCGCGACGGCCGTGAGATTCCCTGTTCTCCGAGGCCAGCCAAATTACGACAACGCATCTTGCCACCAACCACCTGTCCTTCGCACCACCACCGCCACAGCATCCACCCAAAGAAGCTCAGAAGAAATCCATGTCACCGTCGTCGTCCTGGGGCGCGGCGCTCTTGCGGGGCCTCCCGCGCTTCCGCGGCTGCGAGGAGGACCGCGCCCGCTTCTTCCGGCCGCTGCCGGGGGTCGAGTTGGACTTGCGCTTCCGGCCGCGCCCCACGTCCACGGCGTCGTCGTCCTCCCCGCCGCTGGGCGTGGCCGGGTCCTCGCCGTCCCCGTCCTCGTCCGCGACCTTGAACTCCCTGTCCACGTTGAGCAGGTCCACGAAGGACCGGCACTGCTGCATCATGCGCTCCTCTGACGAGAGCGAACCCATAATCGACGCAATATCTTCCCACACCTTTTCGCCTGTCACCGTCTGCACTTTGACCGGCTTGGTGGTATCCTTTTCCTTGTTGGCAGCCTTCGACTTGGCGTTGTGCCTGCTCGTCCCGAGGTTGTATTGCCGGCGGAGGTACGACCGTGCTTCCCACATGGACTGCAGGATCATGGACCCAGCCGCCAGTTGCCGAAGGCGCTTGTCATCGATCGCGGGCGGTGGTGGAGCAAACATCGGCCCATTTTGGCCATCAGGAGCAGCTTGAGAGTTTGTCACCGCATCCATCGTGACCTGGAAGACCTCTGCCTCGATCGCCTGAGCAACGCTTGCCCCTGTGCTAGTAACAAGCTTCTCCATGGTGGCTACTGTACCGACAAGCTCGTTCACCGTGGCGTAGTCAAAAAATGCCAGGTTTTCAATAATAAACTGGGACAGCTGGACGTGTGCTGGAATACTGCCCCGGGTATCTAATTTCGCAGGCTCAAAGTCAACTTGTCCACACAGCTTTTCCAGAAACTTTGTACGGTTCTTGGCCTTGCTGGATTTGAGTACCTCCATCATAAGATGAAGCTTTGAGGTGAAAGGGTCAGTAGTGGCACCACGAGGGTCACGAGCAATGTCGCGTTGATAGGCAAACGCTGACTGCACTGCCTTGGCATACTCTCGCTCGAGGACAGTCTCGTACTTATCATGCAAAGCGCGATGCTCATGGAAAGCGAGCTCCGAGATCTTGGTGACCGACGACGTCTCCAGGGTAATCAACGTGACACCAGTCTCCTTGGGGTGAACCAGACCCTGGCGGTTGATGCTCGCCAGGACTTCGACGGCCAGAAAGGCATGCTCATCCTGGGTCGCGGTCGCTATTCGCGTGATGTCTGAAAGGAAACGCTGCGTCGTGGCGCTCGAGACATCATCGTAAGTGGTCCCTCCCATGACTTTGAGATTAAGCTTCTCTCCCTTGTCCTCTTTCGCAGTGCCATCTGAAGCCGCCAGTTCAGAGCGCTGCTCTTCCGTGAAGAGGAACTCTTTCAGGGAACCCAGAATCATCGATTCCAGCACGGGCGCTCGCTCATCGAAAACTTGCTGGAATGTAGTGTAAACGTTGGCCGATACGTAATTTCTCGGCCACGACTGACATATGAGACCGACGGCGTCGAGTGCAGGTTTCCTTACGTCGAGAGGCTGCGATGGGCTCGCAAATGGAATCACAACGTCCACCATGAGCTTGGACACTGTGCTGCCTTTGAAAGTTGGGAATGCAGCCTTGAACGAGGCCACCTTGCTCTCCAGGTCGCAATGTTTTCCCACCATTCCCACAATCAACGAGTAACGGTCGAATGTCCGCATGGTCCTATCGTCAAGTGGCCTGCCTTGTGTCGCCACCCGAATCTTCTGAATTCCTTGCAGCGCCGAAAGTGCCAATCGAGATAGCTTCTCTATACTTCCAAGCAAACCACTGATGATCCAGAGACACCCAACCACATCGTCGAGAAGTGCTCGGGTCACCTTGGGTACGGCTTGCATCAACGGATTCAGTATGTCAGTGAGGAAAGACTCGTGGACGTTGGACAATTGCGGTAGGACGCGTCTGTAGATTATGACCACCGCTCGGGAAATAGCCAAGTCCTCGTTGGTAGCGATGCTCGCGACTGTGGATTGCAGTATCTTGATTTGCTCAAATGTGAAGAGCTTGGCGTCTGCCTTGGCGAAGATCATCAAGAGCTGCAGCGCTTCTCTTTCCGAGTCTGAGTGATGGAAGAGCTCCAATATACTGCCGACGAGAATCTGCCCGACCTTGAAATTGGCCTCTTTGGATCCCAGGATCGATTGGAAGACCTTGTCCAAGACTGGGGTCACATTCCCTTGCTTCACTGTCTGCATCATGAGTGACACATGGTCTGTCAGAGACGTTTTGTATGCGGCAGAGCCCTCTGCGGAAGAATAAGGAGTGATCCAGATTTCCTCTATCATCTGTCGGGCAACTTCTCGAACACCTTCGTCGGGGTCCTGAACACGGTGGAGTAGCCCATTTGCAATGCTGCTGCGGACGTCCTTGTCCAAATTGCGAAGATAAATATCCTTAGCGAGCTTCATCGCGCGTTTTCGGACTCCGATGCCAGTGTCTATAAATCGGTCGACAACGGTTGGAATCAGTTTTTCTTCTAGGACTGGCCTCAAGTCGATGCATTTCCCAATCAGGCCAAGGGCCGAATCCCGCACCTGAGGTGAAGAATCACTAGAGCACTGGAGAATCAGTTGAATGAAGGTCGAGTCTCCATCGAGGATTGTAGGATCCGTCTCCAGAACATCGTTCACACTCTTGAGACTCTTGCTGCGGACTGTAGCCTGGTCGGTTGTCATAAAGCGGAGCAAAATATTGAGAATGTGCCTGTACGACTCGCAGAATTGAGACCGAATAAGGATGATTTGGTAAGAGAGCTTCGCAAGAACAGGTGAGACTTGCGCGAAACTGTACTCGGTAGACAGCCAACGGCGGTCCACGCTCATCATTCTGAGACGGTAAGCGAGTCTCCCAAATTCTGGCAGCCGCTCGTCGTCGACCGCATTGTTCAGGATGTCGTATGTGGCATCCACTTTGCTGGCCCAATCTGTGACCAGAAAGGATACTGCGCTGGACAAATGCGGGTCTTCGGAGCATCGCTGGTCAAGATACTCGAGAGTTGCACGGTAAGGTCCAGACCATGACAGTAGCTGCTCAGGGCGTGACCGAAGCTCGAGAGCGGAGGAGGCCAGCTCAGAGAGGTATACTCCTAGCTCAGTGGCTTCCGACGTGTCCAGAGAATTCGCAGTCCGCCGAACCAGAGATCGCAGCTTTGAAATTGCAGCTCCCATAGACCCGAGGATTTCCAAAGCCATGTTTTTCGCCGGAGCTGGCGTTCTCTCACCATCCACTAGATTCATCATCCTGCCCATCAGGATCCGAAGCAGAAGCTCGGAGGCAGGCCAATCTGCCGAGTCCAAGCAGACGACGAGATCCTCGACGAAGTTCTCAAGGATCCGGCGGAATGGGGACTCGCCGGTCTTGGTAGATGTCTGGGCCCGGAGGACCATGTAGTTAATGACGCTGGAGGCACTGGTCCTCGTCATCTCGGCCAACGGGGCCGAGATCCCATGGAGTTCTACGGCGGACCGCCCGTGTTGAGAAGCTGCTTGCTCCTCGCTCTGAACAGACAAGGTGCGTAACGCGGACGTAGCTGAAACATTTTCGTCTTCCTGTTCGTGGCTTCCGTCCAGCGATTTGAGCAGCTTGCTCTGAGAAGTCTTCACATCGGCGGCCTTGCCGGCGCTGGTCTGAATCAAACGCAGAATCAGGGCCGATACGGGCTGGATGCTTCGGCCATCGCTGAGCTTAAATTGGCGGGCTTTCTGTTTCGTCTGAGGAACCTTCTCTATTTGAGAGAGGACGTCGTCAATGATCCCGTTGCGACTCTGGGGGTTCTTCAAAAATATCTGTGACAGCATTTCCATTGCCACCAGGCGGATGCCATCGAACTTTTGGACTCCCACAATCGAATCGCGGTCCGTGTAGGCGTTCTCGACAAAGATGAGAGTGGAGGAAATTGTTTCCAGAGCCGTGACAACAGATTCCGACAAGTCTATGCTAGTAACCAGGGTGGTGAGAACAGAGTATAGCCTGGTGAAGCTAGTGAACAGGGTCTGGACGACTTTTTTGTGCGGGAGCAGTCTCTCGAAGAGGTCTTTGCCACTGTCCTTGGGGCCGGTCTTACTCCCCTGTTTTTCTTCTTTTGAGATGCCGTAACGGCGAACCTTCTCTGTGAGCGGTACGATGAGATTATCAGTGACTTCCCGGAACAGGCTCAGACAGTCCCGTATGAGGTCTTCTGAGTAGAGCTGTTTGTCCTCTCTGCCAGCAGACATTATCCTGAGGGCTGTTCGGGCAGCTCTAAGCGCAGCGTCGACATCCTGTAGCTGCTGAGCCCAGATCTGTGCATCTGACTCGCCCCAGGTCTCCTCGGGCTTGAGGTCCAAGTCTTGAGTTTGTTTCAGTGCACCGTCGCAGAGACGTTGCACGCGCAAGATCTCATCCACGGGGACATGCACGAAAGATCCCAGAGAGATGGCATTCTGTAGAAGAGGCTGTACTTTCTGGTGGGCCGATGTAGTCATTCCGGGCTCCCCATGGGAATTCAAGCAAACAAGTGGATTTGACTCTGACTGAGTCGCCGTGACGCTGTCTTCCGCCTCGAAGATCTCTGCGAAACAGCGGCGGAGCTGATGATAGGCAGACTCAGCCCTCTGCTTCTGGTCACGACTCGCCCCGTATACGTCTTGACCGTCCTGGAATTCCTCTTGCCTCTGCTTTCGTTTCGACAGGTTCGAGGGCTCATCAGGCTCGTCCTGAACCACGAGGTATTCCTGTTTGTCGAATGAAGGAACGGTTGGCAGCTCTATCAACAAAGTGCCGGCTTTTTGCGAGCTAGTACGTGGTTGAGATGGCACCTGAGACGGCAGCTCAGCGATCTCATCCGCGTCGCCGGGGAGTGACGGCTGAGGGGACGGCGGCGGCGGCGTCTTTTCGTGAAAGCTGCTCACTGGAGCCACGTCGGGTGCTGCAGCCGCCGCTGCAGCTTCATATTGCTTCTTTGTCGGTATGAACACGCTGAATCGAGACTCTTTCTGCTCAGAGACCTGGCTGTTCGGTGTAGGTTTGCGTTCTTGCTTTTGTGGTCCGGCGGAGCCAGAGGGTGTGGAAGGGTGCTGACCGTTGACGCGTGGCGCTTCATTCGTGGGGTATGAATAGGAAACCGATGTCTTCTCAAAGACCATCCTCGAAAAAGGAGACAAGTTCATGGAAAGACTGTTCGTGGGGCCATTGGATGTCGCGACTTTAGGGCTGGTTCTGAAATTGCTTCAACCCCTGAATTAGCTGTTACGTCCCAGCGGAGACCAAGGCCAAGCTTACAACTGTGCTATCCTGCTCGGGTTGAGGAGATTCTGCACATGCTCCAGGCTCTGCTCCAGGCGTCTGGACGTAGTTGACGAGTTCGAGGCATCCCTGTTCAGGTTGTCGAAGTCATGCCGTGGGACGAGCTCGGCGAGACGGGAGGAAGATGGGCCAGAACCGAGGTTGGGAGTCGGTATGACATCTGTGAGTTGATTAGACATCCCATGTCTCGAGGATTCCCCAGGTGACCACGTACCAGACTCGAAAGGAATGACAGAGGTGAAAGGAGAGTAGGGAAGAGCCTCCTGCAGAGTGAACGGGCGAGAGAACTTGAGTGGGTGACCAGACGGCTCTGAAGTAGATTCGGTCCCATTGTGCGCGCCGTTAGCACTCAAGGACCTTGGGTGCGCCATGTTGAAAGTCATCGAAGCTTCATGTCAAGAGCCATGCGTGAAGCGCCAGCAGATGCCGCAGCCGGACAGGGCACGAACTCCAATTCAGGCCAAGACAGCCCGGCGGTTGTTGAGGAGGAGCGCCACTCTCTCATACAAGTTGAGCTGAACGGAGTCAGAGGCGATTCTGCAGGGCCACAGCTGAGAGTCGATGGCGAACAGTTGGACTGTTCCTTGAGCAGCGAACACAAAAAGGTTGATGACGGATTCAGGAAGTGCACCCTTGGGTGTTTGCGGGTAGGTAAGTACACTAAGTATGATGGCAGGCCAGGGTCCACAACTGCCTGCCACAGCCTAATGTGGGACGGTACCTGGGTACCTTGCCATCGGGACTCGCTTATCGATTAGCCCCATGCCTGGTGAAGCTTCGGTCATGACCATGCCGTTGAGAGAAAAAAAAATATGCGAATCGCTCTGCGGTCTCATCCACTCGGCTCAGAAAGTATCACACAGTCTTCCAGACAATTCAAGGCAACAAACATGTCTGCAATCGGGTCCCTCGTCTTCTGCACTGACTGCGGAAACCTCTTACCGGCTTCCAAGGGCAGCTCAAAGAACATTCTGCAATGTGAATGCTGTGGTGCTGAAAACCGAGGTGAGTGAGCCAAACCGACGGATGGGGGTTGAATCGGGCTTTGTTCTGGCTGACATGGCTTTCCAAGATGCTGCTTCAAATACTATTATCACACAATCTAAGCCCTCTGACTTCCCCTCATATCTGCGCCAGAAATTGTCTACTACCCAGACGATTAAGCGCCATGAGGTGAACACGGAGGCAACGACAACCCAAACATGTCCAAAGTGCGCAAGGACAGAGGTCAGATTCTCGGCTGTTCAGCTTCGCAGTGCGGATGAAGGCTCGACCATCTTCTACACATGCGATTGTGGCTTTAAGTATGTTGACTGGTTTGTTCCGCTGCGCTGAGGGCGTTATGCTAACAATCGCCAGGTGGAGCGAGAACAACTGATCTCTCAACGCTGGAATCTACATCAGATTTGTGTACGGTCTAAGATGGCGAGATGCCGTTGAGATCCGATTCTAGAGTTTCTCGACATTGGACACTTCGGGATGCCTGTTGCTCTTACTGACGCAACGACCCAAGAAACGCGAACTACTACTGCCACCCACGAATCTGTCGTCTCCGACCTCGTGGACTTCGAGCATTTACAGCTGTTTCCCAACCTCGCGCACCACGAGACAATCTCGCTCATCGAGGCAAATGGGAGGGCCCAGGAGTTATTTAAGGCTAAGCTGCGGCGCTTTCTGGTATGAGGGCATATTCTGCCTGCTCTCCCTTCTCGTACTCAGCCATATCCAGGGCTACCATAACACTCTCGCGAACAACACGCTCTGGGTCATTCAGGAAGCCCTTCAAGATGTCTTCGACCCCCTCCTCCTCGCCAAGGCTCCCGAGAGCCTCAGCAGCCTCATGCCTAACCATGCTGGCCTCCTTCGGATTGCCAAGCGCAGATGTGAGGGCAGGAATCGATGCCGGGTGGGATAATTGGCCGAAGACGAAGGCAATCTCGTGGCGGAAAAGGTCGGAAGGGTCGTCGAAACCTCGTGCGAGGGCATGCACGGCAGGGACAGCAGTTGGAAGGCTTGGGGGTGATGCGAGATCTCGGAGAGCAAACATTGCCCGGTAGCGCATGAAGAGCGGAAGCTTGGTGTCCATCAGTTCCTTTCCGAGCTCTTCGACAGTCTTCTCTGATTCCGGCATCGGTGGCGCAGGGTCGATGGAGGCGAAGTCACTGCAAGCAAGAATGACAGGTTAGGAAAGCTGTCTCCAGCCCAGATTTAGAACATGGGCATTACCTCTGGCGCAGCTTCTCCAGCTTCCTCTCTTCCGAGTTCTCCCACTCGATTCGGCCAAGGGCTATCTCACAAGTCTCGACGACTGCCACGTTCTCGCCTTTTCGGTCCCTGTACTCGCGCAGTATGTCCACATTGCTGGGGTGGCCAATCGCACCCAGGGCTTCGGCGGCCTCATGTCGGACCATGGGGTCCTCGTCGAGATCGGCTAGGCATTTCCGGAGCGGTGGGACAGCGTAGAGGTTGCAGGTCTGGCCGAGGCAGTAGGCGAGCTCGTGCTTGAGCAAGGCAGAAGGCGAGGCGAAAGCCTCCGCGATCGCATCCATAGCAGCCTCAGCGCTGGCATCCTGCGACTGGGTGGCCAGATGCTTGAGGGAAAACAGGGCGCGAAACCGCACGGGCAGTGGGGTGGTCTCGGCGCAAAGCGACTCTCGCAGGGCGCTGATTGTGGGATTGACGGGGTCTGCCGTGGGTGCCATGTTGACTGACCAAGAGAAGAGCGCTCTCGAAACAAGCAGATTAACCGGGTGGAAGAGAAAAGAAAAGAAGGAAAAAGTTGTGCTGTCTCGTTGAGTGGTGATGGTCTTGATTGCAACGCGATCGGCGCAGCCCCTCTGAAAAAAGAGCAATGCGCAAGGATGGTGCCTTACTTTTAGATGGTGGGGTTGATTGACATGGGTTCCTTTCTGTCAGTTCAACGGACGAGCTAATAAACTAGTACACCCACCCTGCGACCCAAGGACCTAGAACACTCACACCCGCACCTGAAGACTGATTGATCGAAAATATGCTCAGAGCCTCAGACACAGGCTGGCCCCACCGGGTGCTGCTGGCATTGTTGTAATCTCAAAGTCTGGACCGGTTACAAGACGGGTTGGGGATAACATTCTGTGGGTCAGGATGCCAGTATTTTACAAAGTAGTGCATGTCTGCCGCCGGGTAGATAATCTGCTATGAAATTCAAATTTGTGGGAAAGTTTACGGGACAACGCTGTTCTGGGATAACCTTTAAGAAAGAAGCTATGTATTGGAGGTGGGAAACAGGCGGCCTGTGTACTCGAGCTGTACTTTGCAGGAACACAACAGGCGTTTCTTGTCCGGATTCTCTTCCCAACGGGTACTTACGTATTCATGAACTACTGCTCATGGTGATGCATGATGAAGCGCCAGACAACACATCTTCATGGGCGGCTTCCGCAGAATTGACCTTCTGAAGTGATTGTGCAGCTGACTTTAAGAGGTTCGCGCGGCCTGGATCCATCTAACGGACATTGGGCACAGTGATAGCCGGCACTGTATGTCCAAGCTGGAATCCAAGGGGCCCAAGGGGAGTGTGACGCCTCAATTACATCCCGTCCATTGAGCCGTGAGAGGTTGCAGCAAACCTCGGGAGGCGTGTGGAAGTAGATCGTCGGAGCTCCCAGCATTGAACCTTCAAAGTTCACGGGGAGCCCCGTGTGCTTTTGGGTGAGGGGCTGTTCTGCTGCTGGCGCTACCGAGAAATGGTGCGTTTTTGCCGCGCTGGTGTTAGGTTAAAGCGGGCCAGGGGCCTGTGCAGATACGGATAGCCACCTGCCCACCCAGGCCGGTCCAAGCAATAGTTGCCCAAGTGTGACCCTGGTCGTACCGCGCAGCCGTGGCTGGGCGCCAATTAGAAGCCTGCTAAAGAGCGGACACCTGGGGAGGAGAGGGGCGAGACCTCCTTTGGGGTCAACTGGTATTTTCACTCCCTTTCTGTTGTGGCTTCCCATCACCCACTCTAGAATTTTTCTCCGCTTGACAAAACACTGTTTTTGACGCTTTCCTTTCCTCAGGCCTCCTCTTGTCGCATCCATCCCCCCCATCCCCCATCCTCCATCCCACCAGCTAGCCTCACTGATCAAACTTCATCAAGATGGCCGACGACGCTCAGGTAAGCAGCCAACCCAACCCGTCTGGTTCTCTCCTCTCAGCCTGTGTGGTGGTGGCTGTCGCAAGAGGGGCACCCCGCACCGCACCGCACTGCACCGCACCTGCGTACGGCCGTCACGAGCGACAATACCCTCGCCTCTGGCCCGTGGTCCCAGCAATACGCACGCCCACTCGCTCCGCCTCTCTCTCAGGCCTCGAAAGCTGACAACGGCCCCTGTAGCATGAACACACCTTCGACTCGGCTGACGCCGGTGCGTCGCTGACCTTCCCCATGCAATGCTCTTCGCTCCGGAAGAACGGTTTCGTCGTCATCAAGGGCCGTCCCTGCAAGATTGTCGACATGTCCACCTCCAAGACTGGCAAGCACGGTCACGCCAAGGTCCACTTGGTCGCCATCGACATCTTCACCGGCAAGAAGCTCGAGGAGCTTTGCCCTTCCACCCACAACATGGACGTCCCCAACGTCTCCCGCCGCGAGTACCAGCTTGTAAGTTGATGCCTGAGCGGCCATGAGGGCGCGTGGGGCACTCTCCATTTAACAGAAATGCCACCCTAGCTCGACATCTCCGACGATGACTACCTCTCCCTCATGACCGATGACGGTGATACCAAGGACGATGTCAAGGTCCCCGACGGAGAGGTCGGCGAGAAGATCCTTCGTCTCTTCAAGACTGAGGAGAAGGACACCAGTGAGTCCTTCCGAGATGACGGGATGCCGACCATGTGTGCTGACATTTCCAAACAGACGTTGTCATTCTGACTGCCATGGGTGAGGAGGCTGCCGTTGAGGCCAAGGAGGCTCCCAAGCAGGGCTAAGCGCTCTGCTTCGATGGGCGATGGCGACCTCGGGGAAACAACCGGATACTGAACAGTAGCGCTTACGATCAGTTGCGGCAAAGCTCATGTTGAGGATACATCGTCTTGACATACTGTGGGCTTGCCACTTACTTCTCTGATCGATGGACTTGATAGTTTTATTTGATAGCACGTGAAAAGACGGGCTCGCGCGAAATCCAAAATCTGCGGTTGTCCCATCTAATTGGCATGCGACAAGCATTTCCAGCCGGGAAGAAGGTGGGGTGTCTATGGTGTCTATGGGAACAAGAAGTCCACCTGAAATGAGAGTACACAAAGAATGCTCACGGGATGAACATGTGAAATGCCCGTGATTCGTAAATATGACTGGTCCCCGCGACTGACAAGCCTGCGCCACAGGGGCAGGGCACTCGGTCGAGTCCAATAATCTTAGGCCCGGAATCCAGTCATTTTTTTGGTTGGGTGTCTCCCTGCACTCTTTACGGCTGCGCTACTGATGAGCCAGTACACACAAGGTATATATGTCTACACGCATATTGATGTTGAGACCGCAGTTTTAGTGGCTGTCAAGTATGATAATTTACTACGTGCCACACGGCCTAGTCTTGACCGCCGCCTCCGTTGTTGAGGAACTCGGTGGTTACCGATTTTTTCCCCCTCCTTTTTTTTCCTCTTTTCTGTAGCGGCAGGTTCGATGCCTAACACGCGAACAACCTCTGTTGACTGGGGGATGTGCCCGTGCGTTGTCTGCCGGCGAAACAACAAGGTTTATCCAACGACAACTCGAAACCTTTCCTCAACCAGGCCAGGGAACGATGAGTGGTCGCAGAAGGGGCCAAGAACTCCACAGGTTCCCGCCCGGTGAGCGGTGCGACGAATGCCGAGCGAAAAGATGGTATGCAGAAAGTGGGCTCCGATACTGTCAAAACGGCCATCGCATTGAGGTAGGGACCATCAAGGACACCGGTGGGTAGCTTGTTTTCCTTATTGACGCCGGACCTCCAGGGCTATGTCGAGTTCGACATCGACGAGGAAGACAATTTCGGGCAGCAGGGGAAAGTCGTGCGCAAGGAGCGAGCATCTCGCGAGAAGACGGCCAAGCACCTCTCCGGCAACACGGCGCGCGAGCTCTACCTGGAATGCCTCCAGCTCATCCTCCGCAAGCAGATCTGGTGGCTTGTTCACACCAAGAAGCTCCCTGAGGAGCTCGAGACCGTCGTCCGCGACCTCTGGGACCTGCGCATCCGGAACTTCGCCGGCCTCCGGAGCGCCGCCGCGGACGAGACCGACGGCGAGTCCGGGCTCGAGTCCGGCGTCGAGTCCGGGACTGAGCTCTTCAGCTCGCAGGCCGGCAGCGAGAGCGACGCATCCAGCGCCACGACGAGGACGACGCTCAGCCGTGGTAGGAGCTGGACGTCGGAGCCCGGGCAGGATTGGAACCTACCGAGGCTCTTCCACAGCCTCGCGCTCTGCTACCTGGGTTGCCTGACGCTGAGCATGCCGGTGCGCGTAGGACAGCTCTACAACTGGGCCAAAGATGACCGCCTGCTCTTCCTCGGGGCATACGATTCGCTCCCTTCGGAGATGACGGCCAGGCTTCCCGGCTCATATCATAGGGCACTGAAGGTAACGAACACGTCGTTTCGTGGTGGGGAATTGCATCAGGCGATTCTGGAGTTGGTTCTTGACTACCACTTGAACTACGAGATGGTTTTTCCTCCGCTGAACACTCCCCTACTTTTATTGCACTACCTGCGAGAGCTGGCACTACCGCGTAAGTTCAGAGCCTCATGCAATGCGTCGCCCAGAGAGAGAACTAATAAACCCCTTTCCCCCCAGCCGAAGTGTATGTCCATGTCCGAGCAATGACGAGGCTGCTAGGTCTGGAGCACACCTTCAACATGGACAGGAAACGTTTCAAGCTGTTGGATCATCCAGACATTCTCCTAGTCGCCTGCATTGTGTTCTCAACAAAGCTCCTTTACCCATTCGATGGCGAGGAGCGACCCCCTGTCAGCTACCGCGATCCGTCATCCTTGCAGATCGACTGGATGAAGTGGCGAGAGCTCATGAGAGATGCCGAATCCGAGGGCTTGGAAAGGCGCGAGATCAACCATTTGCAGCCTGAAGATGCTTGGAAGATGAGCGACAGGAAGATTAATGACTACCTGGACTGGTACGAGGAGACACAAATCCAGCAAGGCGCGGAGACACAGGAGCTCACGGAGCTGTTCCCGCTGGCAGAGAGGCGGCTTCAGAACCCGAGACCTGAGCTGACAGAGGATCAGATAGACGAGCGGCTCAGGACGGCTCAGAGCTACATAAGATCGGTCCAGCCAGAGAAGGGGAACTGGGTCAAGAGAGCTGGCGACGACCACGCCGTCTACCGCACCGCCGAGGACTTGTCTGATGCTGCAAAGGCGTTCTATGAGAAGACGGCGGAGATGTCCGGGCTGTCGCTTGGGAAGCTCATCAAGGCTGTGCATACCCTAGAGATGAGGGTATATCGATGGACTACCCAGAAGCCCAAAGCGGAGCCGGCACAGGACCAAGCTGAGGTCTCTGAGTGATGAATGCGATGGTGGCCAGGAACGGTCGACCATATTGGACGTGAGTTAGCTTAGAGTAAGAAATCGGATATCCACGCCCACAGAAGCAGAAATCCAGAGGATACCGGTCCAGGAGTACATTACCAACACCCTCTTCCATACCTAATACCTGCTCCTACAACACCAACTGCAATCAATACACACACTCCCACAAGGCATGACACCCACTCCCACACTCAGACAGCACCTGCCCCCACAAGTACCTCACCCACGAGAGACACAACACGCACCACCAAACATATGGGGTAGGCGTGCTGTGTGTCCGGGTGTGGGTACCCTAGGTGTCTAGGTATATGTCCTGGTTGTAAGCGTACTGGTGCACAACCTCGTGGATGCGGATGTCTAACCCCTATATTGAAAGCAATTCCAAATTTACCAAGTAAGGAGCAGTTTACGCAATGCGTTTCTTCCATTTTACTTGAGGCGCATTCATGCTGGTCCGTGGTGCTGCTCGGCTTGGTCTTTTTTAAGCCTGCATCCTGTAGCCAGCCCAGCATGGATGGCTGATGATGTTCATAAGCTAGTCACCTTGTTGCAAGGTACTCAAAGTGAAGTCTCAATCAGATCAGATAGATGGGAATCAATATGACAGTCCATTGGAATCAATCAGTGAGTACCGTACATGTACAGTATGCTTTTCGCTGCAGGGTGGTGCTTGTCCCGCTGCGATAACAAACAGGTCCGTAAGCCCATACTTGCAAATCGGGTGGTCAGGACGTCACGTGGTCGCTCCACACAGGGCAACCTTCGAATTTTGCGAGGAGGCTAGACTCCACCCATCCATCTCTCCCCCGTCAGAGGAAACCAACCTTTCAGGAACCGTCACCTCCCCAAACCACATCACACGCCAATCCCCCGCGAGGACGACGCATTCAAGAGTAAGTTCATGTTGCGACCCCCTTCGATAAGCATCGTAATGCAAACTGGCATATCTGCCATCTTTTTTGATCCCATGGAAATGCTGACGGGAATGAACTCACAGTGCAGATGTAAGCGCACCCAACCGACCCGAGGCGAAAACCGACCGATTCGCCGCCCGTACTGACCTGTCGGCCAACAGCTTCGTGAAGACCCTGACGGGCAAGACCATCACCCTCGAGGTGGAGTCCTCTGACACCATCGACAACGTCAAGTCGAAGATCCAGGACAAGGAGGGCATCCCCCCTGACCAGCAGCGACTGATCTTCGCCGGCAAGCAGCTTGAGGATGGCCGCACCCTCTCCGACTACAACATCCAGAAGGTCAGTGGGAGATGAAGTGCAGCCCTGGTGGCTCAAGCCAAGAACCCGGTCTCTTGCAACAATGACGCACAATTCTTGGACGGTCATGCCAAGGCGACAGCGACAACCTAGGCACGAAGGCTGACAACTCAATACAGGAGTCCACTCTCCACCTGGTGCTCCGTCTCCGTGGTGGTCTGATCGAGCCATCCCTCAAGATCCTGGCCGCCAAGTTCAACTGCGACAAGATGATCTGCCGCAAGTGCTACGTACGTTACTACCACCAGATTCGGGCAACGAAGGGCCACAAATTCTAACACGACATTTAGGCCCGTCTGCCTCCCCGTGCCACCAACTGCAGGAAGCGCAAGTGCGGACACACCAACCAGCTGCGTCCCAAGAAGAAGCTCAAGGTTCGTCTACTGCTCCACACGGCGACATGAGCACGAAAGCATACTGACTTGCCACTAGTAAACGATTCTCATGTCTGGCGTCTGGCGGTTCTGGTATCACAAGTGGTTGGCAAGGGAAAGCAATGATTGCAGCATTCACTTGCGTTCTTACGTAGCACATCAATAGAGATTCGTGCTTATCGGAATCAAAATGGGATCGACACTCGCAACATTGACCTGAGGGTTGTGAAATTCCGACCATACTAAGGTGGCCAAAGGACAGCGCCGAGAGAGTCCGACGATGATGAGCATTTGGCCGGACTATTTTGGAAGCGCGCATATGGCGGTCCTGCTGGGCCACTTGCCACTCGACCCGATGCCAATCGACCCAAATGTTAAATGCCTAGCCAAAGGTGATTCGAACCTGAGCGAGTTACTCGCATGTTGAAAGCTTCCCTTGACGACCTGCACACGTCCAGTGCTGCACTCTAGAAGTGGCCGGTTCCACGTAGCAGAGTATGGCCATGGTGAGTCGCACACGCCAGTGTGCGCGATATGAGGATGAGATGGTCAATATGGCGGTGCACTTTCCCAGTTTACGGCTCTGCGAGATTCGAAATAAAATGTATGACGATGTATGAGACATGGAACGACCCCCTAATGGCATGGTCCTCTAATGGGAGGTACTTGAATCCTCATAGGTTGAATTGCACACGATTTGTAATGAGTGGTGCGACCACCTAGCAGTGAACGATTTTATGGTTTCTCTCTCAAGAAACTATTTTCAACATCCTAAACAGATACATCTCCATCAGCAGAGACATTTGATTTTAATAAATGGTTGAGCACTCAGGCGCATAAAACGTGGGTCTGAGTAAGTCGAGGGTCGGTCCTGTGCCACTGCGGGTACGTACCTGCCTCGGGTCAACATCCTTGTCGCAATTAACCTCCAACTTGCAAGCTGTCGACAGCTGCAGAGGGAGCTCGTCTGTACTCCTGTGTTCAATCTCCTTGGCCTCACGACAGCATCCCCCCGTTAGCCCATATCCAGAATCTTGGCTTTGCATACGAGACCAGCCAGCACGTGAAAGTTTCGAGAGTCGATCTCAAAGGGGCATCCAGCAGTGATAGCGCAAGATGTCAGGAGGAGCCGGGTACGATGCTGTCGTCGACGTGGACGACGAGGTAAATGCCGCCCAGCCCCCGTTGAAGCCACATTCAGACAAACACACACATACATACCGTCGCAAACACGCATATCTCAGTGTTCCTGACATTATTTTTCACGCACAGGGCGACCTCGGCCACACTGACCTCCAGGACGACCTCGAATTCCACAACTCCAACTTCTCCGAGTCGACGCCCGCCATCCGCAAGGGGCCCGGGGCCGCCTCGGGGCTGCCGCTCCCCGCGACGGCCTCGTCGTCCTCGGGCAAGCGCTACCTGTGGTCCATGCCCTTCTACGCGCAGTTCTTCGACGTCGACACGTCCGCCGTCCTGCAGCGGTGCTGGGCGGCGCTGTTCCCGCGCGCAAACTTCCTCGACGTGCTCGAGGGCAACCCGGATCTCTACGGCCCGTTCTGGATCGCCACGACGGTGGTCTTCATCCTGTTCCTGGGGGGCACCATAAGCAAGTACCTCGCCACGACGGGCCAGGAGCCGTTCGTCTACGACTTCAAGCTCCTCAGCGGTATGTTTCCCCTTGGCGGAATCCCCATCCGCCCGCTGCTCTGTCCCCGATAGAAATGCCCGAATGCTGACATCGTGGGTTCACACCAGGCGCCGCCGGCCTCATTTACGGCTACACTCTCTTCATCCCCATGGCCCTGTACCTCGCCTTGCGGTATTTCGGCTCCGAGTCCGCGAACATCCTCGAGTGCTGGGCGCTCTATGGCTACTCCAACCTCATCTGGGTGCCCGTCGCCCTGATCAGCTGGAGCCAGATCAGCATCCTCAACTGGGTCTTTGTCGGCCTCGGGTTCGGCCTGTCCGTGGCCTTCCTCCTGCGCAACCTGTACCCGGTCCTGAGCGCCACCGACAAGCAGACGAGCAAGGTCCTGCTCGTCCTGGTCCTGGTGCTGCACTTGGCTCTGGCCGTCGCCATCAAGATGCTCTTCTTTGCGCACGGCAGCCTGATTCCGAATGAGCAGCCCGGAAGTGGCGTCGGCGGAGGTGGCGGGGACGGCGGCAAGGCCCCTGAGCAGCCTCCACCACCGCCACCCGGCTTCTAAGTTGTGTGACGGGGAGGATCGAGGCCAGTTGTCAGGCCCAAACGTGCATGGAGCTGCGGGCTCAGGGGCGTTATGTCGTTAATGACTGCATGTACACGACGCCGGTTAGACGGCAGGTCTGTTTTGCCGACCGCGGGGAAAGCATCTATCAAGGGGAATACCCATTTTCCGCAGTTACAGTCCCAAGTAGCATTATTGCCATGCCCGCCAGTGAACATCCCGTCCCGTGTCCCTGCTTGACCGTATCGCACGCATCTCTCCTGCAGCCGTACGAGCCCAAAAACCAACTTGGGGGGATCCATCACCTTTCTATCTCGCCACCCTTCTCGGCCCAGTCCAGCCAGCTGCCCGGGTACTCGCCGACCCTGGACCAGCCCGCGTCCTTGGCCAGCCCGGCGGCGGCGCGGCTGCGCACGCCGGCCTTGCAGTAGAAGACGACCTCCTGGTCCTTGTCCGGGCGCGGGAACCCGAAGCGGTCCTCGAACTCCTCCTCGGCGATGTGGAAGCTGTCGGGCTGCGACGTCACGGGGATGTTGACCGCGCCGGGGACGCGGCCCGTCGACGTGAGCTCGCCTGGCTCTCGGACATCTGTGTGTCGGGTATATAACCTGCGTCAGCCGGTAAAGTCCTCTTGTTCGGCGAATACCGTCCTGCTCATTCTTCCCGCGCCAGTGCGTTGTCTTTGTGACGAGAGCGTTGGCGGGGAGAGGTCTTCGGGCCTGGAGGGGGACGGAAGGGAGGGGGCCTCGGTTGCCGTACCGACCACTACGACGTTGGGCTTGGGCTCTTGCGTGAGCTTCTGGATCTGCGTGTCGTAAATATTCGCTCGTCAGCCAGTCTGTCTGTCTGTCTGTCTGTCACAGTTGCCTTCTGCTCCCACACCCCCGGGCCTTTCTGCCCACCACGTCGCCGCTGCAGTCCGGGACCGGCGGGGCAGGCCGGTGAGGGGCCAATGCGCGACGTACATCCTCAAAGCTCCATATCTTGCTCTCACCGAGCTGCTTCTGGGAGTACCTGCGGATGCCAGAGCCCAAGGCCGCCGCCGCCGCGACGTGCCGCGGGGCCCCGGCCCAATTCCTGGCAGTCGGTGGTCGCGGGGCCGCGCCGCGGACGAGAAGGGACCTGGAGCTGGCGACGCCGGCTCGGTGGGCGCCCAGGCGCAGGGCGCGCGCGGCGGTCTGCATGCTCCGCGTGGCTGCCATGGTCATGGGCAGGAATCGATCAAACAACAAGTGCCGAACGGAATTAGGGGCGGGGCGGAACGTGGGCGAGGTTGTGCTGGCTGGTCTTGCAGGGCGGTAGGTAGGTTTACGGCGGCAATTGAGCTTTCTCGGGAGTCGGTCCGCCTGCTGATGTCACCTGCGGGTACAGGCTTCGCAAAGGTTCAAGAGGTCCAGGGGTTGGTTGCTTCACATGTTTCCTTGGTTGGGACGCGCCCTGGATCATGCACAGATCTCTGTGACGGCTCAAGCGTGGCGGGTCGTGCCGCCGTGGTCAAACTCTATCTAAATGCCGGCCAATCGTCCTCTCAACGACGGCCAAGCTTCTCGAAGGGGGTTGGTCAAGATAGAGTTTACGAGATCAGACAATGTCGCCCTCACCGTAGTACCCGTCACGACCGCAAGGGTGTAGCCCATGTGCCAGATCAACGTTCGCATTTAGAGAATGACGTTTCATCAGTAGTGCCTCCTAGAAAGTCCACCACCGATCCGGAGGTGTGGGTTCAAGGTGTGGGTTAAAGGTGAGAGTCTTCCACCCCTTGATTCTCAGGCGAAGCGGCGCCTCATGAAATCCGAGCAATTATCCACGCCTTCCCGATCTCAGTGGACAAGAATTATTTACGGTATTAATAAAAGTTATTAGGCTGTGTCGTAACACGTCTAGAACCATGCGATCACGCTGATAGTTTCGTTATACCAGTCCATGGTGGTCGCCCTTAAATTGCTCTGGATCTTCTACCAAACCCCGTCTACCACTTCCTCTCCTCAAAGGTCAAGGGACAGTCATCCTGGACTTGGTTAGCACGTGTCATTGATGGGTTTCGGCCATGTGATGGGGGGCTTACCATGGGGAAGATGGTGGCAAACACCTTGATCTCCTCGGACTTTGGCGTCGGATGGTGCTTCCAGTCCATCAGGAGTGAAGCCTTGCCGATCATGAGGGCAAGGTTGAACATGGCGTAGTGCTGTCCGAGGCAGTAGTGAGGGCCAGTGCCGAAGACCAGCCAGTTCTTTGCACCCTTCTCCTCTGCGTCGCCTGTGTAGTACCGCTCAGGGTTGAACTCATCCGGGTTCTCGTACACTTCAGGGTCACGCAGCGAGAGGTACGTCGAGGGGATGACCATGGCGCCCTTGGGAACAGTGTAAGTGTCGGTGATGGGGAACGCCTTTTTTGCGAGATAAGGCACCATCAGCACAGGAGGCCGGTAACGGAGCAGCTCACGGACCACAGCACGGGTGTACTTCATTGACTCGAGCTGGTCCAAGGTCAAGGCGGCGTGGATGTCACCGTTGCGGGTCTTGAGGTTCTCCTCTCTGACTCGGTCGAGGACGTCGGGGCGCTGGGCCATGATCTGAAACAACCACGTAGCAGCGCTGCTGGTGGCGTCTTGGGATGCAAACAGGAATGTGAAGACAGTCTGGGCGATCTCGTAGTCGGAGAATTCTCGCAGCAACGGTGTTGGCTTCTCGATCTTCTCACCCCTGGCTTCGGCCTCACGCCACCGGCGGGAGTCCACCATGCTCTTGACCCAGCCGTCCATGATGCACGAGACCTCGCCTCCGGCGTTCATGCGGACCTTGCTCTTGGCAGCTGCCTTTGAGAACTCGGCCAGGACCATATCCGCGGCCTTCTTTCCGTACCAGGTCTTGCTGAAGGGAATGATGAAGGGGAAGTTGACGAGCTCCAGGGCTTCGGTGATTAAGTAGTAGTCGTCGGCGATCCGCTTGACACCCTCGTCTGAGACGTAGTGTCCGCAGAAAGTCCGCAGCGACACGGCAGTGATGATCTCTCGGAATTCGGACATCCACGGCACAGGCTTGCCCCCCGCTTCCTTGGTGATCCGGACGAACTTGTCGAAGTAGCGGTTGTAGACGTCCTCTTGGCCGGGGAGATAGCATTCAAGAGCCTGGCGCGTGAACAACCCGTTTAGACCCTTGCGAAAGTCGACGTGAGCCTTGCCGTCCAGGAACACCCAGTTGTCGGCTCCCAGGAGCTTGGGGGCGACATCGACGACGCAGGGCTTCACAAAGGTTGGGGAGTTGAAGACCTTGCGGGACATATCTCGGGTGGAGGCAATAATGACGAACCTTGATTGTCAAAAGCGTCAGCCCCAGCTGGATTTTCCCAACAGTCTCGGGAAGACGAGGGGAAAACTTACTTGTGGAATATAGAAACGCAGCTGAGGTCGCCGCTCAGCCACTTTCCATAGTATTCGGAAAATTTGGGGTTCATGGACTGCAAGAAGGGTCCAATGAAAGGGGCCTTCCAAGATGGGCCAACGATCGAGCCCTTCTGGCGGATATAGCTGACTGCAAGGGTCGCGGTTAGCTGCTGATCTCTGTTATGAAGCAGCCCATGAAGCCCCCTCATCCGGCGATGACAGCTTTCGCCCATCGCCTCCCCCAACTACACTTTCTTGGCTCTCCCAACTATATCCAATTCACTTTTGCTGTCCTTGATCCTGGGGTTGGAACGTACTCTGATCATAGGCCACTGCGAGAGCCACGGCAGTCCACAGGACTGTCCAAAGGCTGGCGTGAGAGATTGCGTCAACGACATACTCGAGCTGGAGTGGTATGTTGATGTTGCCGTTCTGCGGGCTCGCCACGGGTGAGGCGAAGCTGGTTGAGTTGGCGTCCATGCCGGGCACACCCAGGTCGCTGCAAGGGGATGCGATGCGGGGAAGCTGTGCCTGTTCGGATTGGAGATTTTGCCTTTTGTACGCCTGTCCAACAACAGACGAAAAGGCAAATACAGGGCCGATGAGGAAAGAGGAACGGGGGGGGAGGCTGAAGCTCGGAGCTCCCTGGCAGGCTGTGGTCAGGAGCGCAGCTCGCAGGTTGGCTGGCTTTATGATGTGTCCCTTCTTTGCGTCCCCTCTCACACTGCCTCTGAATTTGTTGAGGCCTTCGAGGTGTCTGGTCGGCTGCTGGGGCGTTTGGGAGGCGGGAGTCGAGAGAAAAGCAGGATGAGACGGGCAGGCGCGAGATGGACCCTGGGGCAACCTCTGTAATTAATAATAACGACAACCAAATCCCAAGGCAGGGCAAGGGTCGGCTGGGTAGGAAGGAGGAGCTGGTCTTTGGCTGGGTCTTCTGGAGATAAAAAGTGCGGGAACAGGAGATTACACTACCAATGGGAATTCCCACCGTTCGGATGCTACAGTTGCGATTCAACTGACTGTGCAGCCTGCAGGGGTTGTTGCTGCCGGGTAGCGCGTGCCCGGGCTGGCCTTTTTTTTTTTTTTTTGCTCTGTCTCTTCTTCCTTTTCTTCTGCTACTTTGCTTCCTTTTGCCTCAAGGTTCCTCCTACTTGGCCGTGTCAAGGCAGCACAGGCAGCCAGTCAGTCACTCAGTGATTTCAGTCAGTCACTCGGTCAGTCGGTCACTGCTGCTTGTGCGCAATGTGGTGCGCTCGCTACAGCACCCCGGGGCTACCCTACCCAGGTCGCCGTCCGATGTCTAGCACATTCGCATTGAGGAAAGTTCCTGCGAGGGTACAAGGGCGGCTACTGGCCAGCCCAGCAGGGGCCGGAGGGGCGGGCAGGTACCGCGAGCCCCCGATTTGGGTACCCGGGGACTAAAGGTGACACCCATGGACGATCAGCTCCTGGTGGGGAGCTATGGCCAATGGCAGCTGCCAATCCCCCCTCCTACCCCGTAAGCCGTAAGCGGACAGGCTGGGCGGGAAAGAAGGACCCGCGTCAGGCCATGGCGGGCCATGGCAGGCACTAGTGTAGTGCACCCAGGTAGTCCTGGTAGTGTAGCTGGCCTGGCAGCAGGGTGGACGGGTCATCGTCTTCTCCTTCACGTTTGTCGTCCCACGTCCTAAACGTCCCAAACGTCCCACACGTATTCAGCTGTAAAATTTCATGTTTGCAGGTTACGGCACCTCATCGCTCCCCATCGCACAGATCGTCCCACTCGAGCCAGGCACGCTGGCGTGCTTGCACCCTGACAACGCTGCATCCACCGTCTGTCTCAAAACAGCCTGTCCGGCTCTTTGTCTCACTCTCCCGCCAATGATCATCTGTCATATCGTATCATACACATTGTATCGTATCGACGCAGTCACATCACACGCACCTCCACACATACGCCCTATCGCAAATCGGGTTAATCCAATATTGTATGTACTGCCATAGTATGTAGGGGCTGGGGGGGCCAACCTCTCTGCCTCTGCGGGTGCCAGAGCAGTGGCCCAGAGGGATCTCCCCCGCGCTGCCACCGGCCCACAACATGTCATCTCCATCAATGTTGTGATCCGCGGCAGTCGATGTTGTCCCCAGCCTGCCCAGCCAGTCCAACTGGGGCCCAGCTTCCCGTCCGCATAGAACCTGCCAACCTGCCACTACCATGTAGACTACACTGTTGCTGCGCCGCAACAGTGCGTGCACCCGCCTCTCAGGGCCAAAAGGGGTCGCAGTTGACGTAATTTGCGGCCCCGCCCCAATACCACCATCGTCACGATTTCTGGGCTTCCTGAAGTCCCGCAGTGTATAATATGAGGCACGCCGACGACAACATCGTATGGTCGCTCATCCCTCATCCCTCTAGCGGCCACCATGTGGTTACATGCTGGGCTGAGGTGTGGATCCCCACTCGTTCTCGAAAGCTGAGGAAGCTCGCACTTCGTTCGCCAGCTGCGGCCTCTGGCCCAGCGACCCGGGTCCGCCTGGGACGACCCCGGATGCGTGGCTACATCATCTCGACTACTCCGGCATGCCATTGGTCAATCGTACAGCTCTAGATCCGGATACGAGTACGAATAAGACCGTTTGCAATCATGTTGCCAGCAGAAACATCCTGATGCCGCAACGCCGAACGCGCGCTCGACATCGCGACGCGAGCACATACCATGTACCAGTCCACCCTAGGACCCGCAACAATCTTATACGCACCCAAGCTAGTGGTTTCGACTATACGCAAGAACTACTGAGTATTCGATTTCCATACGATTGCGCATCGCTTCCGCCGCAGAGCACCTTTCACCCGGAGGCGTCACACGCACGATGCTCCAAGCCGAAGTTCGGGCACAGGCAATGCCGAAATTCGGGTACAGGCCAACGCCCGAGTGCGCGGACCGGGGGGGTGTCCGGTGCTTCCGGCAGCAATCTACTCCTCCTGCACACTATCAAGGTGCCAGTACTCGTTGTCTCGATTCCAACCCCTGTCTGATATGAGCTTTTTTTTTTCTGAGATGATTGTTGAGGTAGGACTGACTGTGAAGACTTGACAACCATAACTGCCTGCCACTAGCGATACTTGATCCACCCTCTGGAGTGACCTCGAACTCACCCCATATCCAAAACGTATTTCCAGGCCCACCGACGGCGGGACCTCGAAAGATTTCCGCAAGTCAGACTCAGTTCTGTGTCTACTTCTAGCGAGCACTGACGCCATTCTGCCGACCTTGCTATGTATAGCCTCTCGCTCGCTATATGCGTTTGCCCCTTCCAAAGTTTTTTCAACAGAATAAGTCATGAGATTTTAAACGCACAAACAGCGGAACGTACGAGTTTCTGACTCTACCACCGAAGACATCTGAACTGATTCGTGGATGTCCATGAATGTGTAACCCACCTGACTTGACCATACCGTCTCAAGCGTTGAGCTTGATTCAAGTCAAGACGGTGGAAAGCTAGGTAGTCATTGCCTCCTCCACGTCATTAAACCCTGCGCACGGGATTGGTTACGAGCAAATCACGACAGAAAAGGCCATGCTGTTCAAGAACGGGGCATCCGTTATTCAAAGCATTGCCTCAGGATAGTGACAATGATGCGCCGGAGGCCATAGTGCCACCGCAAGCAAGATCTTGGTTTCCTGGGAAATGTTTTTCATGCTGCTCGCCGTGAGCACAAATACATTCAATTGTTTCGTCCTAAACATCTGTGTATTGCCTCACCGACTGGGCTCATGTAGACAATGGTGCTGCCGGGCAGTCTGCCTTGTCTTGCAGTCGTGAATTGTTTGGGTCACTCATTTCCCAAAAAAGCCAGGTTCCAATCACTTTTCCCAGCACTCTTAAGTACCTAGGTATCCACGCCGAACGCATAACATCGGCTGAGCCCTCTTGCTGTCAATGATGGCATCACATTGTCAAAATCGGAGCAAGGAATGAGTAGAATTATCTGCCTGTATATCACTTCTCCCTATACATGTGATGTATAATAAAGCCAAGCACAACGGGAGGAGACACTTTTTGATTTGGCGTTTGATCAACTTAGTCAGATAGACAAGCAGTATTGCTTCAAACCCAACTCCAGACCTAAGAATCCTAGGACTGCTCCAGGAACCAACATCTTCATCATGGATAAGCAAGAGCCAATAAACAACACGATCCTTTAATTAGGTCTTTAATTAGGTAATAGGTTTATACTTGTCATTTTTGGTTGCTGTGCATGAGCAAAAGTAATGATCTTTGGGATTCATTGAAGATGCATGTGCCGTGGCTATGGATAGAATCTAATATCACAGGGCTTGTCTTGGAATTGCCAATCGACATTTAAATAACAAAGTCGATATATGTTTGAACACTTTAACCTTTCTCAACCATTTTCACTTCAGTATCGTGGCCATAGTGCACCCTATGTGAGTCATGCTGACGTTGAGGCTGGACTGGCGACCCAACATCGCAGTGGCAATTTCAGAAGACATTGGGAGTATCATCTTGCGTGGGATAATTATACATAAAGGGCCAAGCCAAGGCCAACTGCGACCTCAAGGCCATAACTGTACTCATCCCAACCGAGGCCCAATAGATCCTCAAAAGCTAGAGCTACAATAGCCTCACTCTAGAAGGTGTCATCCGATATGTTTGCATTCATCTTGACGATGGTAGGACTGTACTCCGACGACTCCTCTGGCTCTATGCCAGCCGTCAAAAGTATGTCGTCCACAATCCGCTTGCTGGCTTCTCGGGCTACACGAGGAGTCAGATCAAGCTCAATCAGCAGCGGTGAAGGGTCGCCAAGGTTACGCTACTCACCTGGGGTCTGCAGCAGCTTCGAGGGCGGCAGCGCAAACTGGATCGTCTTGGGCGGGCTCATCCCGCCGTAGAGCCCCTCGTCGTCCTCCTCGTCGCTCTCCCACGTGACCTCGTCCCCCTTGAGGCCCCTCTTGCCGCCCTCGTCCGCGTAGACGTCCCTGGTCTTCCTGGCCGTCGCGGGGGTCTGGACGCTGACGCCTGGGGTCCGCGGCGCGCCGGGCGTACCACTAGGGCGCCTGGCGCGCGCCCGGCCGCCGAACGTCACCGGGGACATGAACGCTGCGCTGCGCAGCGTCGGGATGGCCATCTCGGGGGAGGACTGCGGCGAGTCGTCCTGCCATGCTGGCTGTTTGCCCTTGTCCTGGGGCTTCTCGGTCAGCTTCCACTTGATGGGCGAGACGCCTGTGGGCTTGTGCGGCGTCGCTTGGATACGGTAGTTCTTGTCCAGGACCCGGTGGAGCAAAGGGTCCTTGTTCTTCTTCGTGGTGGAAAAGATGTCGTCTTGTGTGTCCTCGTCCGCGCCAAGCGAGGGTCGTGGAGTCATGGACATGTCAGGCAGCCTGGTCGTGTGCTGGTGAGGGACGATGTCGGTATCGGAGTCGTCACCCGTGGCGCGCATGTCTTCACCCTCCATCTCACGCTTCAGCTCCTCGTAGGGTGAGCCAAGCTTGGCGAACTGTGGCCGTGACTTGGCCGGTGGTGCGCGAGGGGTGCTCCCGGTAAGATCTCCCTCCCCATCGTCCAGCAATGAATCGTCCTGTGCCTGGTACGAAGGGTCGTGTTTGTGGACCCCACCGTCCGGCCGGGGAGTGACGTCCGCTGCCGTCTCGCCATGCTCAGTCGTCTCATCGTGGGCCGTAGTGTCCTCATCAGCAGCAAGCTCTTCGTAGCCTGACAGCGACACATTTGCGGATGCCTCGAAGAACTGCTTCCAGAACTTTGACGCCTCCCACACAGCCTTTGAGTGCTCCCCGTACTGCTCTACCAGGGGCAGTATGCTGGTGGTCACTATGCGATGTGCCCTGCTGAAGTTGGAGTCGATCTCTGTGTGGCTGATTAGTAACCCTGACTGACTGACTGACTGACTGGTCGCAACGCAGGATCAATTTTACCTTGCAGGGTCAGAGTGATGGATTGCTCCAGCTTTTCCAGCTCCTCTGTGAGGGTCAGATTCCTGGCCGCCGAGGATCCTGCGCGAGACATATTGTGGTATGAGGTCGACAGGCCTCAAAGATTAGGTTCCAGTCGCGTCTGTCGTTGAACTTGACGCGTTGCGGGGCACGGCGTTGGTGCTTTTGGTATGGGGGGGGGGGGGATTTTGCAGGGATCCCGTTAATGAGCCGGCACACGGGAATGCATGTACCGACAAAGTACCTGCCCACATTTTTCCACAGCTGTCTTTCACAGCCGGCTCGAAATGGCCTGGCTACTCCGGCTCCCCAAAACCAGTTCGTGATTTCTATTCTCGCTCAAGGCAGTAACAGCAGCAGCAGTAGTAGTAATACAGGGTATATCCCACGCGCAAGCACTTTTTGTCCCCGATCAAAGGTACTCTTCTTCCTCCACCTGAACTTTCCGAGAGAGCGCCTTTGCACGTTCCGACCTCCGTATGAGACCATCTTCCATCAGGGCTTTGCCCTTTAGCCGCGTCGACCGCGACCTCCCCTTCCACGACCTCGCCCCCGCTTCCTCCCCCTCCCTGGCCCTCCTCTCGTGGGCCTCGCCGCTGGGGTTTCCTCTTCTTGCTGCTCCTCTGCCTCCTCATCGTGTTCCTCTTCCTCGCTCTCATCGTCGGAGGACTCCTGGTCGTGGGATTCCGCGTCCCCGTCCCCGTCCCCATCACCGTCCCCATCCTCTTCATCATCGCCTCCCTCGGTTTCCTCTAGTCCCGCAGCCTTTGCCTTCGCCTTCGAGGCTGCCCGTTTGGAGCTGCGTGTGCTACGCGCACTCCGTGCTGACTTGACTGCCGGGCTGGACTGGGCCTCTTCGACGTTCCCCTCGGCCTCCGATTCCTCGACCGTACTGGCTCGGCCCTTGGGTCCATCCCCGGCGCCGCCGCGCTTCCGCTTCCTAGTCGAGGCAGGAGATCTTTCTGCCGTTGAAGGCGATGATGGCGCCTCGCTGGGGTCTGCCAATGCTCGCTGCATAATCAGGTCGCCGTAGTCCTCCCAGGGAAGATCAAAGTCCTTAAAACGATCGTCGAAGCTGGGGTCCTCGAGCAGGTCCATGTTGTTCTCCCGCTCGTCTATCAGCGGCATGTTGTAGAACTCGTCAAGCTTCTTCCAGATGCCGGGTATGCGGATGTGGGTGTAGACGGCGGGGTCGTAGCCATTCGTTCGCATATGTTCGGATATAGCGAGCATTCTGAAGTGTTTGTGCATTCCTAGTTGTGACGACGTCAGCAGCTGCCCAACGCCTCAGCCGTCTCGGGTGAGGAAATCTCGCGCGCACCCGCTGGCTTCCAACGCACCACTGCCTTGAACAGCATGGAGACCTGGTCATCAGTCCACGGCGAGGCTAGGTCGACCGTATGTGCCAAGCTAGCGGCAGCTGCGGTGGGTGTGTCCACAGCTTGCGGGGTGTCGATTTCCATCACGTCATCGTTGCTGGCGGGCGTGGCCGTCGTGGACGCGCGAGCCTTCTTTCTCGGAGGCATCGTGCTTGCTCGGGTGGCTGGAGAGCTGTCGCAACAAGGCTGCGGGCCGTTGGTGGTGGAGCGCTTGGTTCAAACACTGCGTGATGTATGTCTCAGGCTGCAATTGAATACTGTTGGAAGCGATAACCGAACAGGCTGGTTGGTGTCGAATGCGATGGGTTTCTTGTCGTCGCAGAAAGCTGTAATAAACACAAATGCGCCTGATTGCTTGGATGCTTTCTTCTGGAGGGGCGCCAGCTGGGAAAGGTACATTCCCAGTACATGCAGTAAAGGGTTAGGGGCACAACGGCCCTGGCGCGTGTAGTTATTGCTTGACTGCTTCATGCTCCAGGGCAGAGGACTGGGCATCTATCTCATGTCAAGCTGTTTTGTTACTTTGGAAAGCTGCATGAAGCAGTCATGAATGCTTCTCGACATTGGCCCTTTCTCATAACTTGCCTCACAGGGAAAGCCTCCACAAACAATGGCGTCCTTTGCAACTGAGGGTGAGAGTGTAGCGGACCTCTTCAACCAGCCAAACTTCTGGAGATCATCCACGCTGCTTGACTCACCCACGCCTATCGCAAAGGACTTCTTTGATCTTTCTGACAGAAGTAAGTGCATCAACGGCGTTCAGTTTCAAATCATTCCCTAAATAGTCCCTAGACAGGCTTGATCCTATTGTGAGCGATGCCTTGAGCCTCCCGGATGATGGGTATTTCAAGCTTCCCCAAGATCTCAACTCCGGGTCCAGGCTTGAAGGAACAGCCGAGGAGGATAAGGAAGCGGTCGAAAACCAGTCAGTGGAAAGCCCAAGCCAGGAGTCCGACGTGGATCCGTGGACGCTCCCTCAAGAAGCTATCGCAAATGCTGCGAGTCTCAAGACGTGGGACAGCTTCGATGACCCGGAAGCACATCTCCCGCAGACGACTTTCATCACAGAGGCGGGTACAGATGCATATGATTCTTTTCTGGCATCAGGAAGCAATCCCTGCGCCATCCCGTCTCATGGATCTTACGAGACGCTGGACCCTAATGCTTATTCTGCCTGTCTCCTTGCGATGTCACTTGGCCGCGACTCTGTCTTGTTCTCATGGAGTTCAGAGAAGAAGACCTTTAAGCCTGCCTTACCTTTAACCAAGATCCCCGGCTACTCCACGGAATCCCTCTCTGCCATTCTGCCGCTCTGCACTTCCTGTGGCCAAGCCTACCGTCGCCTACGCTCATTCATAGACAAGACTTACTCCTCGAGTGCAAGCCCACCCCGGGTTGCGCTTGCAAATGCCCTAGACAGCCTGCTACTCGTCATCCAGGATGAGCTTGGACGCCGTGGATTGAGGGCCGTCTCGGTTCTCCAGTTGCAGTCACTTGTTCGCCCAGTCTTTCGCCTGTTGTCCTATTTCTACAGGCTTATTAGTAAGATAAAGAGGTCGACGAATGACGCGGATCTGATATCGCTCATCTACAATGAGGCCCAGTCGGCAGAAATAAGCGAGCCGGTTCTGAGAGACACCATGGGTCAAATCCTCCGAATCGTCTCGATTCCATGGGTTGAATCCGTTGAAGAGTGGATTGGGCTGAGACCGGAAAAGGGCACGCGGATCAGCAAACTCGGCCCTGGGAAAGGTTTCATCAAGGTCGAAAACATCATGTGGCTAGATGACCAGGGATTCGAGCTGGAAGAACCCGATTATTCCCTGGACTGGGACAACATGCCTAATTTCGTCCCTGATGATATTGTTCACGCGATTTTCGAGACGGGGCGGAACCTTCGCTTCTTGCAGGAGAGTCACCCGCAGCACCCGTTGGCATCAATTGATATCGCCAGCTCAGCCAACGTTCCGAAACTTGAATGGCGTGACTGGGAGTCCATTACGAGGGTCGAAGAAAAAGCGCTCGAGTATCAACGCGCCGTGCTACAGCTGATCCAGCAGGCACGAGATGACAGCGGAAAGGCTGTAAAACAGCCTCGCAATGGTGTCGCGGTCACAGATGACAAGCTCCTTCAAGTCTTTGGCAAGGACGAGCAGGAACTCGAGCAAAGAATTCTAGCCTCGATCGCGAAGCTCGACCAACCGGTCGAGACGAAGGAGAAGTGGAACCGTTTGTCGGAAATATTGAGAAGAAACTTGTTCGCCAGCCAAGAGAAGCAAGTGTCCGCGGTCGCTGAGTTCAGCCCTCACTGGTCATTACTGCCACTGCTATCCTTCGGCCCGATGGTGTACGCTCAAGCTCGTCTCATCAACCGCGAGTGCCTCAAGTTACTGTTCAGCGAGCATGACCTGCGTAAACACCTCGGGGCTCAGAGGGCGTTCCAACTCCTCGGCAACGGCATGTTCTCGAGCCGCTTGACCAACGCGCTGTTCAGCCCTGATATGGAAACGACTGAGAGACGGTCGGGCGTGTCCAGGTCCGGTGTCACCATGGGTCTGCGCCTGTCGAGCCGTGAGAACTGGCCACCGGCAAGCTCAGAGCTACGGCTCGCGCTCATGGGCGTCCTCACGGAGAGCTACCAGCAGGTGAGCGGCGGGGATGACGGCGGGCTGCCGGGGGATCTCAGCTTTGCCATCCGGGACCTGTCGGCTGAGGAGATGGAACGCTGTATGGATCAGGGCTCCCTCGAGGCCCTCGACTTCCTCCGGATGTCCTACAAGCCTCCGCAGGCGCTGGCGCTGGTCATCACGCCCGCGTCGCTTGTGAAGTATGACCGCATCTTCAAGCTCATGCTCCGAGTCTTACGCATGCTGTTCGTTGTGGACCAGCTCTTCCGCGACATAGCTTTGAAGATGTCTCACTGGGCGAACCTGGACGATGTGTGCGTGCGCTTCCGCCTGGAAGCCCACCACTTTGTCACCAACATCGCCCGCTACTTCTTTGACACGGGCATCGACCAGCCATGGCGCCGTTTTCAGACGTGGCTGGACGAGATTGAGAGTAGTCTTCAGGACAGCGACCTGGAAAACAACACCGCGATCGTGAGCCCAAAGAGGCTCGGCGAGGAGCACGAGCGTACCCTCGATAACATCGCACAGGCGCTGCTCCTGAGGAAGAAGCAGCAACCGGTCCTCAGGCTGCTGGAAGAGATTCTCGCGTATGTCCTACAGTTTTCCAGGCAGTCTCGGCTGCGCGCACCCAGTGACGACGACGCGGAGGAAATCAAGAAGATTTACAAGGCGTTCCGGGAGAAAGTTGAGGTCTTCATCACTGTCTGTAGAGGCATGGGCGAGAAGGCTGGCTCAAGAAGCGACAAGGAGGCCGCTGGGCGCTCGCAAGAGAACGCACTTGCGATGCTTGTGCTCATGCTCGACATGTCGAACTACTACACGAAGCGCTAGGCCGGGCACAATTGTCAGTGGAGAGGGTGCAGTAGAGTCGACGGTAGAAGCCAATGCAGGATGATAGTACGTACTCTACATACCCGTTTTGGCAAACATCGAATCGTCGTCACAGCCCACCAGCAACCCCGAAAGTCTGCCACTCAGACCCTGAGATACACCACCACATCATGAAACATTCAAGATGTGGCCTCTCGCTGCACCACAACAAACCACGGAAGAAGTACGCAGTTGGTGCCAAGAGCTTTACGTATGCAGTTCCTTATTATGGAACAGGTCATTCGCTTCATTGAATGGATTCAGGACGAAAGAGTTACAGCTCGAGTTCGAGGCTTGCAGCTCGCAGCTACCCCAGACCTTGCAGCACAAAGCACCCCCCCCACCAGGCCATACAAAATACAAAGCCCCTTCTTTCTACGGTAAACGCTCCCGTTGCAGGAGGAAATCCCATAGGTCTCTCGCCGGCTCCTTGTCTATAACACTCCTGGGTGTCCCCGTCCTAGCGCAAAGCATCCTTGTGGGCACATCGGCTTGCAAGCCATATAAGTGAATCTTTACATTGATGCCGTATTCCCGGCCTTGGTATCACGGCCCCTACTGCCAATGGCGTGAGCGTGTTATGGATGTCTTTGGATGAAAGAGCAAATCGGCAGCACTGCAGCTAGCCAAGGCGAGGCGAGATGGTCACGCATCTGTATAGAATCCGGCGCAAAATGTCCGCCTTCACTCTGCAGGCGATTCTCCTCGGGCCAAAGGCATGCACACACTCGACGAAATCCCCGTCGGCCTTGCCAAGACATAGCTCGCCAGGCTCCAGCACGATGCAGACGTGGCCATAATGGCACGGTGTGTGTTTGTCGCTCAGTGGCGAGGGTCGGAGACGCGACAGGCTGTCGGGCTGCAATAGATACACACACCGTCTAGCCGACGCCCCCTGACGGGCCTGCCATGTATGCGAATCTCCTGACGATCGCCAGATGCGAGCTCAGCCCGGCTAGCTTTTCCATTACGAGGCGTTTTCAGCGCTTAGCGGGCTATATTCTCTCATTGGCAGACAGCACCGCTGCACCGGCAGCACACAAGCGGCCACGCAGCCATGCAATCATGCAGAGCCCTCGAGCCAGGCCGGGTGGACCTCCTCAAAACGCATGTTGGCTCAACCGGCCTGCCAACGTCGACGCTGTTCGAGGCCCTGCAGATCGGCTCTCGTGTCGTGCACTCCGCGTTTTGATGGGGGGACCACACTGCCTCTGGGCAGCAAGAGAGTTGTCGTGACCGTATGCGGTAGCGAGGCGAATAATCTCTCAGGCTCTCCGGGATTTGAAACGCGTAAAGACAGATACCCAGACACACCGACAGACACAGAATCAGGTAGGAGCACAACAACAATAACAACAGCAACACAGTCCAAAACGCGTTACGCGTTCTGGCGCTTCCCACACGGTACGCGGCAGACGGCAGCCCCGTTTGTTCCAATCCTTCCATGGCGGCCCACCTTTGCTTCTATGGCAACAACCTAGCCCAGCCCCGTCGTCGCGAGATCCGTGAGGGGATTACTATGTACACTACGCACGATCCGTCGCAGCCTCTTCCGCGCGGACCGTGGCAGTGGAAGCATTTCCGGCGGCGCACCGAGGCGTAAAGAAACCCCATGTGCTGGTCTTGCATGAACTCGTTGTCCCGCCCCACTGGGTTGCAAGGCACGTTCGTGCGTCGCCCCCCCTCCCGGGGCGGAAGACACTCGTTCACTCTGTGTACACTGCGCAGCAAAAGACACAGTACCTGCCCGCCATGTAGCTGCTGCGAGATCGGTGGGGCACGCCTGGGTACATGGCCAGGGACAGGACCACACCGCCCGTTGAGCTTGAATGATGCCTGCGTGTGTCAGGGGGAGAAGGCCAGGGTAGCTCAAAAAGGGTCCAGGGAGCCTGCAGGCGGGAATCTCCATTGTTTCGACGTGGTCACCAGTTTTTAACCTCATGGAACCAACGGTGGGCGCATGTACGGTGCTGCGCAGAAGGGGTCCAGCCACGGAATGGGTATGGTCGGTCCCCTTCCTGTGTGCCTCCTCAGATTTGAAAGATGCGGCGGAGTTGCTGCGTATGATCTCGTCCCACGACTGCCGGGCCCAGAATTTATTGCTTGTCTTCACGTCAGACGTAAGATCTGGCGGGCCTCGCAGCTGGCGGGAGCCGCAGTGGAATCCAAAGCTTCCCCATGTAGTCGTTTCCGACGCGCCCCGGCGGTCGGGCACCAGACGCCAGAGGGAAAGAGAATGCTGCAGCGCAGCCTGGCATCAGAAACAACCCAAACAAGCACAGCAGAGTCGAGATGACAGGATCGTGACCTAGCGTCACCACTGTTGACCAGCGTTGGCTGACAATGACCTTCCTCGGCCAAATTCCAGCCGATTCTTGTCATGCAGCTGCTGCCATTCGCCGTGGTTGACTCGCTTGCCAGACTCGGACACACTGTGGCAGGTGGAAGGATGTCCAGCTCGCTCCTGAAATGATCACGGACAACGAGGGATGGATTGCATCTCGCGCTTTCCGTTCATACCCGCGGCCTATCGTACGGCCGCCCTGCCATCTTCGGTCCTTTTTCTGAGCTCTCGAGGGTGAGGTGACGTAACACACGAGATTGCTCGGGACACACGATGCAGAGGGGAGGCACAGCGGCCTCATCATCTCGTCCATTATTCAGACATCTGTAACCGGGCCGTAGCACTGACTTGCGGTGGGCCCGGATACCGTCCGAGTGATGGGAGTGCAGCGACTCGAACACCACACTGTCAAGCCAACCGCAGTAGTCTGTTGGCTAGTCAAAATGGCCTCGCCGCTGACCTGCCTGCTCCGGAACTGTGTTCCTCACTTCCGCCGACCTTCAGGAGGCCGGTGACAGCGTGCAAGTGCTGCGCTGAGACTTGAAAACCAATGACTCGTGGTATCGTGAGAAATGGCCAGGCTTCGTATCTTGCTCGACGATCGTCTGATTATGGCCGTTAAACGCCAAGACATTTCTATTTTGATTGCTGAGAGCTGGACAGCATGCAAGCTGTACCTTGAGACTTCTGGTTCTGCTCAAATGTGCTCATGGCGTCTCGTCACTCGCCATCTCGCCCGGAACCCCTTGAATTTCGGGATGGTCGCCTGTTCTCTCTCGTAATTGTGTCGAATGCCCATCGCTGCGAAATACAGAAATATTGACTCGAGGGAAGCTTTGCCCATGTATCTGGTACATGTGTTGCCGTCCTCGCCGGGATGCGGAGTGGTGTGCTATTTCAAGTCGCTGGAGAACCAGCTGTGCCACGAGGCTTCGCTCTGCCCATCATTTTTGCTTTCAGGGTCGGATTACCGAGGGGGTCCCGTGAGAAGTTATAGGCCTATGGCCCGGCAGCCTGGCCTACAGGGCTATGTGGTGAGGTGGCTCAATCGAAGAGGCCATTGTTGATTCCTAGAACAGAGGCAGAGGAGATTGTGAAGTCGATGCAACCTGCTTCAGGAAGATGCGATTCATCTTCGCTTCTCATGCCTCGATCCCATCGTGATGGCCTGTCCAGACGTCATTTTGAGCTTATGCTTGAACAAGGCGCCTCCCGGCCGGGCAGGAAAGGCACGGGAAATACCGAGTCCAGAGGCCGACCATGATGAGGCTGTTCAGATGCGTCGACGTCTTTGTGGGAATTTTTTTTGCTGGCCAGGATCCGAACGGACTGCCATTTTAGGAAACCCCGCTTGCAATTTTGGAGGCCGGCAGGCCAGGCTCTCAAGGCCCTGGGCAGTAAGGCTTGCCTGCCTACAGCACAAGACGGCAGCCCCCCTGCAGACATCCGACGGTAACGACGGGTCGGACGGAAAGCTCCTCTTGTTGCTGACCTCGCCGTCGTTGCGATCGCTAACTTGTATCCGACGAACACACGTGCTGCCCGTGACAAGCCTCGGGTTCACTTTCCGCATTCATCCACGCGAAAATGCTCCGGTCCAAGGCCAACGACAGCGCTAAGTACACATGGAGGTAGCAGCTACCGCAGCGCGTTTCGCGAGTGAGCTGAGGTTGGGTTTCAAACTTCCGCCGCTCAACTCTCAATTTCCAAATCGAGGACTGCTCCGATGGGTATCCTTGTCCAGCACTGTGCCGCACCGGGGGAGCAGCGAGCAGGCACTCAGGCACTTCATGGCGAGGGACTCGACTTCTGCCAACTACACGCGGCGCTGTGTGGACTTGGTCGAATGGTTTCCCAAGGCTCTTGTCGGAGACGATGAGGATGATGCTCAACAGTGTTTCCAAGGGTTGGGCAAGTGGCAGGCGGCGCACGGAAGAATCTGCTCGCACTCGCATCAGGGCCAAATCATTTCGGTGAAGTACCTTGACGTTCTCGTGGCTGCCGAGTTTCGACAAGTCCACGGCAAAACCCCGGCCAAGAAAGGCGGTCAGCTTGCAAGAGCCGCGCATGATGTAAAAATCGTGCAACCGAGTAGCGAGGTCAGGACAGGGACGTCGGTGCCGACTAGGGTGCCGCTCGATGTGATGGCAAATTCCGGAGGGCCTTGACTCGTCTGTTCAGCACAACAATTCAGAACCTCGATAAAAGCATTCCGGCACCTCTCCCGTGTATTTGTCTGTGCAGTGGACGGAAGGCCAGGCGCTACTTTTGTATCTGTTATTGTACTTGTGGCGTATATGGGTTCCGTGGATCAGAAGAGGGTCGTGATGGTGTCAGATCTCCAAAATGGGTGTTCTCCAGGTTCCAGTCCCTTCGCGATCCGTTCCGGGCCACAAAACAAAGCTGGTGTTCCACGACGGCTACCCACCGGTTCGTCGCCAGTGTACATGGCGGGAGTGGTGCGCATGGAGCCATCCCAACGCGGTTAGGCCACCATGGTTGGAGATTCTGGAGGGCTGAAAGGGGAAGTCAAAGTCGTGGCAGGGCCAACGGCGGCGCCTTAACAACTGGACAACGCATGGTGCGAATCGCCTGCGCAGAGCCGGCCGAGAAGCGGTGCTGAGTGGTGGGCGAGCGCGGTTGCTCTCGACAGCTCCACCAACTGTCCCATGCCTCTGGCACGCCGTTTCCTTCTGGCACCGTGCTCCACTAGTAATGGCAGACAAGCAGGTAGTCTGGTAGTCTGGTAGTGTAGCCAGGATAGGTGCAACCGCACCGATCTTGCTTGCTCGCTAACCGGCACGCCGCCACAAACCAGGGTTTGCATAGCCAGCGACCAATCACTGTATTACAACCCAATGCGCCCTCATTTCACAAATCGGAAATGCCGGGTGATCTCCGAGGAGACAACCACTGCGAGAGCGCCGGAATGCGCAGGCAAAGCCTCAATATTCCTCAATGCCACGGGGAAGTCGCGCGGCTAGCTGGACTTGTCAGAGGAATAAACAAGTCGAACCGTGCCGGTAGTAAGCGTACAACACCTCTCGCAAGGTTTCGGGTGCTCTGCTCCACCTTCAATGTGCGCTGTCTGGGAACTCTGGGTGGATTCAAGAAGCTATGGACAGCACGTCCCTGGCCCGGTGGAGCACGTTGGCGGCAGGGGACGGCAGGAGACTGCAGCGGGTGGAGCCCCACTTCGACCTCTAGCATATGTCAATCACCGCAAGGTCAGGGGCGATTGTCGGCCAACTTCCATGGTTCCAAGCTCACCCCAGCGCCGCTCGGAAGAGGGTTGGCTTCCTCGAATGAGGTGTCTTCCCTTCCGAGATGCCTTGGGACCGGTCGATGCAGGTCGGATGATCTGGACACGAATGCACTTCTCGTACGTGCCGGATACTCCTCCGTGGTTTCTTGCTGTTATGAGAGGTCAACCGTGAGTGAATGCAGATTTGGCGTTGTACAAGATCCCTAGATGCGTGCTAACGAAAGTGGATTCGCGATGCCGCCGAAAGGACGTTCGGATGGGGCTGGACAGCTTCTAGACGCGGTACATAGCGTAGATGTACAGAACCTATGGGGCCCTCTCCGAAGATCGTCCACGCTCTCGGGCTGATGGAGCCAAGGGGTCCTCCAGACTCCCCCCCCCCGGTGAACCCTTGGGGAAGGAATGCCAGGCAGCCTGCCCAGCAGGCGTGCCTTGCCTGGCTGCCACAGTTGGGCCCCAGAGTCCACTCTTTCGACCCCAAACTTCAGAGCTGCGAGAGGAAAACCCCAAGCTTCTCCAAGATTTGGGGAGATCTTTAATGGACCATGAACTCCAAATTGTCAAAATGCCCGAAACCGTCGAGCTATTCGGTCTCCATCTAAGTCGAGGCGTGCCGTACCGCAGTCCCATTCTAGCTCCACGACTGCTCCATGAAGCATGGTAGGCACGAGGATCGCCCGGGAAAAGTGGTTGAGAGGGCCAGGCTTCTCCGCCACGCATTATCGGGTTGCCTCAGCTTTTCTAAAGCTGCACTATGTAAGCGGAAAAAACACCTACATCCAACTCTCGTGGCCGCTCGAGCCATCACCCAGGCCGGTCACTGGCAACGCAGCACAGAAAAGCTCCTTTCTCCCGAGCCGACTTCGGATTTTCGCGGTCGGCCTGGGCTTTACGTCATTAGACTGTCAGAAGAGGATAGTTTTTGGGGGGGTTGCTCGTCAGCACTTTTGCTTAATCTCGGCGGCGATGCTGAACCGGCATGTGCCCCGAGTCATGCAGTACCAAGGGAGGGCAGGCAGACAGGCAGACCGGGAGACAGGCGAGAGCCAAGGCGGTGTTTTGGGCCTGTTTCGCCTTCTCTTGACTCGCAGCAAGGCCTGGAAACACTGTGCACTGCAGTGTAGGGAGGGGCTGGTGAGGTATCCTATGGCCACCATCCCCAGAGTTTGGTAGACCACAGGTGGTTTTCGTTCTGACCACCGAATTGCCCTCACTCAAGGATCCTCATGCCAAGGAACTGACGACTTGTCATCATACGGCCGGGGCCCGGGAGCGTGGTGCCTGGCCCCGAACTGTTCTGAGATTGAGACAGGGACTTGAAGCAACCTCCGTTGGATTTGACAGCAATCCCAGAAGTCTTCGTGTGCTCATGTCGCGCGGACAAGCTCATGCAGTGAGTGAGTGCTATTCTTGTCAGGCCCTTCCCGTGTTCACGGACCATGAATTGCATCATGCTCTCATGGTGACGGTACTTGCAGGGAGACATGAGTTTGAACTGTGCCTGGAAGTCAGGATGAAGGATCCAGTGATTCGACCAGTCGTTTCTGGAAGCCTTCGGGCTCTGGGAGCAACCTTGCTGCTGGCCCCAACGCCTAGACGAACGACTAGCGTCCTCACCACGGCCGTGGGACTACAGTACACTACTGCATTGTTTGTTAAACTCTAGCACGCCGTGAGGGGACGCATTTCTTCCTCCGGCACGTTCGGGACGGCTGCTCACGGACAAAGGCGGCTTCTGTCCCTACGATCATAGGGCCAGATCTCGGCATGGACACCACCATGGTGCATTGCAGTATTGACAGGAAAATGGGCATGTCGAGTTGCGATATCGATGGTTGGCAATCTGGGACGCGAGTGCGACCATCCTCTCCTGTCCAAGTAGGGTGCAGTACGTGTTGCCTGTCAAGCGGTACGCCGATGATACTGGGCGGTGTCGGCGGCAAGGAGTGGTCAGGTGTTCGTAATGGTCGAGTCGCGTGAATCTGACACACCATGACACTCGATTATTGGATATTGCAACCCCCAAGCAATGGTAGATGACTCGGGCAGTGAGGCAGACACAGCATGACAACGACCTCGTCGCGAGCTTGACGGATTTCGTGCAGCTAGTTCGCAGGTTCGCTATGCGCCCTCGAAGCAGCCGGAAGAACCAGAACGATAACGTGTTTCGACTGATAAGATTAGAGAGACAGGATGGCAGATTGGGTGGGCACTGCCTCCAGGGGGGGTGCCGGTACTTTTCCAAGAGGTATTGCCGACGGTTGTGCCGAGCTTGTCGCAGCGCGTACCTTGGGGTGCACAATGAGTGATAGAGTTACCAGAGCCAACGCGCGTCCCACACAGCGGTGCCCTGGCCACCCAAGGGCCGGGGACGTACGATTCGGCCGGCATTGACGTTACACTGGTTGCTGGCGCGAGTTTAGGAACTGCCATGACTGCGTCCTGATGCAACAGTCGCCAGGTGTGTCGAGTGACGACGATTCGTGTGGACAGGAGTGTTCCATCCGCCAGGCTGTCCTGCGCGCACGCTCGTTGTCCTGTGTCCTGTATCCTGTCTCCGGCGGCTTCGACGACGCATAGAGTCCGACCAATGGAGCAGGCGCACGAGTGAAAACAGGATCACTCCGAAGCGAAGCAGTGGTTGTAGTATTCAAGCTGTGGTAATCGATTCCCATCGATTCCCCTCGGTGCCTCACACCCCCACCATCTGCAGGACCACAACAGGATATCGCCGGTGCACGAGTTGCTACATGGGGTTAGCTCGATGTGGCTGCGTTGATCTCTGCTCTCTCATTGCCTGGAAGGCGGAAGAGTATTTCACACTGCCCAGCCTGCCAATGCGGTGACTGTGACGGCAGGACAGAACGACGAACAGGTCTGCTAACCGGCCCAAGTCGTTGCTGCGGTCCGTCGAAGAGACCGAGGCAGGGCTGGGCTTGACATGTCGCGTGTTGAGCATTGATGCTGGGTCTCATCCGCCGCGGATGGGACGGATCGTCGGCTGCCCAGTGCGAGTTTGCTCGACTCCGTCACAAGGCCGATGGCGGCGCTCGTTTCGTCGAGGGGGGACGGTGAGTCGGGGGGCGGTCAGCCACTACGTTATCCGTACTGTGTACTGTTTACATCGTGTTCTCCGGGCATCAGTACGAAGCACGTATTCGTGGGAAAACGAGAGGCGAGCGGCGAGGACCTGGGCGAACGAATAGTAAGAAGGTAAGGAGAAAAGGAGAGGGAGGGAGATGGAGGGAGAGCGGGGGGGGAGGGGAATAAGGAAAGAAAACCGACAAGAACGACAAGGGGAAAAGAGAATTGGACAAGCAAGCGCCAGATCAGATTATAGTGAAGGTTGCAAAGGCTGCAGGGCACAGAGTGAGATATCATACACACCACGTCTGTGCCGTTCTGTTCCTCAAGCGCTGCCTGCGACGAGGTCGATATTAAAAAGCAGGCAAAGCCACGAGGAGTGAGTGAGTGAGTGAGTGAATGAGTGGTTGCGATCTGGGAAAAGTGCCTTGCTGTCCCTCCTCGCTCCCTTTTCCGCCTTGCACACAAAATCAATCCAACATCCAAAACCAACAGATGTGGTGTCTCTGCCGTCTCCCCTTCCTCCTTTCCGTCTTGCGCGCATCATCCATCATCGCCTTTCTTACTACAACGTGCCTGCCCGCCCCCAGACATCGCCAACTTCGGAAGTCCTCCACCAGGCAAACCCATCCTGCACTTTTGTTTCTGCATGCTGCCATCTGCGGAGTCTACCCCAAACTCTAATATCGACGTCGTCTCTCGCATCCCCCCACCCTCCCTGCCATAGTGTATTGCGACACCCCTACTGCGGTAGAGCACCTCGTAAGCTCTCCCGTCCTTCCAGCCGCTTGGTTCGTATCCACCAGCACCCGTCCCCGGGGCGAAGCGTCGCACCTTTTCTGCCAGTGTGATAGTACGCCGCGCCCAGGTATGCTGTCTGCTGTCTGCTGTATGCTGTATGCTGTATCCAACTGCCCTAGCCCAGCGCAGCGCACAGCCGCCCAGCGAGGCTGAGAGGCCGAGAGGCCGGGCGTTGCCAGCGCGCATGCGCTCTGTGCGACCTCGTCATTGCGGAACAGACGGGAGCAGCACGTTGCATGCTGTATGCTGTGTATGCTGTGCCAGCTCTCTTGACCCACGACACGGCCTGCCTCGGTAGCGTTTGCGTCTGCGTCTGCGCGTGTGGCTTGCTTCGCACAGGCGCAGCAAGAAACTTCCTCCCCTCCTCCTCCATCACAGCGCATGCCAGCGCAGCACAACGTGGTGCACACGGCTTTCTGATACAGACGTCTTTCTAGAAACCATAAACATCTCCAGAACATCGAGTCCCCGCCCGAACCAGCCAGTTGCACCTCGGGCGAGCTCGACCTCGTGGCCTGGCAGCACACAAGCACGAGGCACGCAGCAGCACACAGCACACAGCACGCAGCAAGCACCGCACACAGTACCCAGGTACCTGGCGAGTGCCCCCCCTGTCCGCCCACAACCGACTCCCTGCCCACTCGGCCCACTTTCGATCATCCACTTCCCGACCTGGTCCCCTTCAGGACGAGGGTACCCCCCAGAGAACCCACCGGCCAACACCCAAGCTAGCGCCCCTTGCCCCTGCCACGTACCGGTACTTCCTGCTTGTGTATCTCAACGGCTGCGAGAGTGGGTAAGGTTGAAGGCGAACCCACTCGAAAACTTGCCCACTTGGCTCGGTACCTGGCAGAGATTTTTTTTTTGTACTGGCGCGACGCTTCCGACAGAAAAAAAAAAAAAAGAAAAGGAGAGATATTTGAGGTACATCAACCCACATCATCCCACCTCCTCCCTCGTCCATCCATTTGACAGAGTTTAGTCTCCACTTGGACATCTACTGCCGGGACCCAAAAAGGAGGAACGCCTTTCCACTCCACCAACACCCTCCCAAACGGTCTTCAGCCTCATCTATCCACTTCTTACCACAACCCGCTACCACCGCAAGACCGCATCTCCACCGCGGGGGATCCTCAGACGCGCCTCTGCACACAGCACCGCGTCGGCCCTCGAAACCACCACAAACATCACGCAAAAACAAAAAAAAAAACTGCTGCCTCTCCACGGCCAGCCGGTCAATCGCGTGTTTGTTGCTCTCGACCCTCGGGCGTCACCTCGATAATTTCATCCGCCCTCGTGGTTTGCGCCTCGGTTTTCTGTCCGCCCCAGGAGCAGTTCTGAGATCAATCACCCTTGCCGCCCCGGCCGGAGAACTCGAACAGGTCCGCCTGCGCAACCTTGTCCTCTCGTCCCCGTCCTCACCTCGAGACCGCCTTCGAGTCCCTAGCGCACTTGATTCTTCGGATGCTGCCTTCGCGGTTCTTGCATCAGGGTAGACATAGAGCTGGATTATGGAACACAACCACTACTCGTCTAACGTGATTAACAACACTACGACGGCTTCTTATCCATCCCACTCGGCCATTTCCCCTCACCACCTGCAAAACGGCCAGAACCAGACTCTACCACCGCTTCAGCCTCACAACCCAGCCATGTCTATGTACGCGAGCCACCCGCACACTCCCCGGACTCCCGCAACCCCAAACACTCCGGCCTCCATGGGCGGCTACGCTCCTCCGCCGCCACAGCAATCCGGCAGAGGCTCGTACCCCATGATGCACAATCCCTACCAACACCAGCAGTCGTACGCGACCTCCTCCGCAATGATGCCCCAAGCCTCCGTGTCCGCGTCTCACCCACAACCGATCGCGCCCGCGCCCTCTCCGGGTGGCCGCGTCCCACCTGTCCTGCGACCCATGCCGGCTGGCGGTGTGATGCCGCAGAGCGGCTTGGCCTCTCCATACGCGCAAAGCCCCATGATGTCGCAGCCATCAATTCTCCACCAGGAGAACGACCAGCCTACTCATGTGGTCGGCTCTCAGGGTCGCAGAGGTATTCTGCCGAGCGCCCCAGGTCGGCCCGCGGCCCCGCCTCCCGGAACTGCTGCGGCCAAGGCTCAGATCCCTCAGAAGGACGCCGACGGCAAATTTGTACGTATAACTTGACCACCCTGGCGTCCTTGTCCGCTTCTCTGGGAGCTCAGGGCCAAGGGTTGTGGATATTCTCGTCGGCATCAGCTAACCCTATCTAGCCATGCCCCCACTGCACGAAAACCTACCTGCACGCGAAGCACTTGAAGCGTCACATGCTCAGACGTAAGCAGTGTCACCTCGTCTTGGAAGGCGGACCCAAGCTGACTTGAACGGATGATATGTAGACACTGGAGACCGTCCCTATATGTGTGTGCTCTGCCGGGACACATTCTCCCGAAGCGACATTCTCAAGCGTCACTTCCAAAAATGCTCAATTCGTCGGGGAAACCCTACTGGGGCCAGCCATCTATCTCACCCCCACGCGCACGTCAAGAAGGCGCAGCAAGCTGCCGCCAAGGCCGCGCAGCTTGGACACGATGGAGATATGATGAACGGCATGAACAATGTAACGGGAAACCCCCACATGGTTCCCTTTGGGCTGATTCCGGCAGCGGACCAAATTAACCACATGAATGACCAGAATCAGCTCTCTCGACAGTCGAGCATGAACCGCCTCGAGGACACCAACGGTGAAGATCGGAGGAACGTCCCTGCGCCAGTCATGAATGCTTCGTCGCAGCAGCAGCAACAGCAATACAACGGGAATGTGCCGACGTCCATGTCGACGAACATCAATCCCCAGCTGGCGAATTACAACATGTCGCAGACCCAGAACGGTGTGCCCATGTTCAATGGTCAATCAAACCACCAGCAGCAGTCGGGCTTGGACTGGCAGACCATGTTCACACAACAAGGCGGTGCGCAACATACTTATCCAGTCCCTACGTCAACCTTTCCTAACCGACAGCAGACCGCAATCAAAACCGAGCCTAGTCTCGAACACTCGAGGCACAATGGCCAACCCGCCTCGAGCTCGGCCAGTGATCGCCTTGGGCTCTCCACTGGTGGCCGCCCCGTTGACGATGCGACTTATCGGCACCTGTCAAACCAAATCATCAATTTCTTCTACTCGCCTGGCATTGTCTCAAACCACCAAAACGACATGAACTTGTACTTCTCAGCTGAAAACGTTCAGCACTTCCTCAAACAATACGCACACTTCCACCGGCATTTTGCAATCCTGCACATGCCGACTTTTGATGCTCGCAAATCCTTCATTGGATTGCTTGCCTGTATGTGTTGCATCGGAGCTTGTTACTCTGATCGCTTGTCGCCGTCACACGTCCGCCTGATCACAGACTTCCTGAAGTCTGCCCTGGACCGGGACCCAAGAATCCTCTCTCTTTTGAACGACAACTCCCCAACTGGGGTTGCAGGCCGTGACGGAGACTGTTTGGAGGAGCTCGAGGCTCTTGTGCTTCTCCAACTACTTCTCATCTGGAACGGCACACCCCAGCAACGACAGTCCGCTCGTCAGGTGTACTCGAGGATCGTGGTGCTCGCGCGCAAGTCCGATCTGTTGCGTGTATCTCAAGGACACCCCTTGTACAGCGCACTTCACCAACCTGGCTTTAACCCGTCGACTTATCATCCATCAGAATTTGACTGGTATTCCTGGATAGAGCAGGAGAAGCGGAACCGTCTCATGTTCCTCATCTTCGCGACGGACACGGCTTTGGGTCTCTACTTCAACGTGGCGCCTCAGTTTGATGTGATGTCACTCCAGATTCCCTTGCCATGCGACGATGCAGCATGGGATGGCGCCACAGATGCGCGATCTTGCGCTGAAGCCCTGGGCTTGTATGGACCAGAGGCGGCCCAAATCCGTAACGTTGATGGGACGCGCAGAGCAAAGCAACCGGAAATGCACCTGGCCATGAACGCTCTCTTGCACAGCTCTTACCGGATTCAGACAGGCACGACAAACTTAACGGGCAAGTTCCTGTTGGTCCATGGTATTCTAGCCCTCGTCCGTCGAGCCCAAACCGAAGGAAGCTCGGCTCTCAATTACGGCCAGGCTTCATCCTTTGCCAACAGTGACTGGATCGTCAACGTCGGACAGGATGATGGTAGCGCGCCTGGTAGTGCGAACAACAGTGGGCGCAACACTCCTTCTGATGGAAGCATGTCCCCTCAAGCTTTCAAGGCTATCCGCACAGCGCTGGACAAGTTCAAGCAGAATTGGGACTTCGACATTGTCAATCAGTATCCGCCCTCGTCGCGGAACCCCCGCCGGCAAGGTTTCTCCAAGGATGCAATCCCTTTTTACTGGCTCGCCAATTATCTTGTCAAGAACACGCGTATGGGGGACCTCGAGATGGAGTCCGAGCAGCGATTCTCACAAGTCATCCATCTTCTCAAGTTTGTCAACAATTATGTGCGCTCGGATGGGGCATACAGGGGTGAGGAGATGGGGTCGGTTGATGCGATTGACAAGGACTACGGCGCTACCGATTGGACGTTGGACATGGCCAAATTGTTCAGACCTTTTCTTGATATGGCAGAGTCGCCAGGCGTCGCGTCGGTCAACTTGAAGACGGAGGCGGCTTAGAGGTGGCTAACATGACCGCCCGGGCGAGGATCCGGGACTCGAGCATGGGAGATGGCCTCCCTGTACACTTTTTTTCTTTTCTTTTCCCCTTCATCTGTCGAGATTTCCAATCATCTCCCCCCCCCCGAAAAAACCCGAGGCTCCGCATTGATGGCGTTTTTTGGAAGTGACCTTCCGGCCCTCAGTCCGAAAAGTTCGATTCCCCCTGCATTTTCAGACTGGCGGCTTGCTGGTGGCATTTTGCTTTGCATTTTCAGGTGGTTGGCTATGATAGACATTCCCATATCCAGGGGCTTCGCATTAGACATACTTAGAGACGAATGAGTGCACCAAATGGGCTCATGGCATTCAACTGAATGGAAATACGTTGTTCACAGCTCTGATCATGGACAGTTGCATCGCATGAGAATCAAGATTGGCCGGTGTGATGTTTTGTATCGTGCTTGCTCAGTGTCATCCTTGGCTTCTCACTTGCCGTGCGACCCACGGCTCAACACGTTTAGTAGTAGGCAGAGATACGCACAAAAGAGAGCAGAAAACAACCTTGGCCAGAGCGAACGGAAGTGCATCACTTGCACTAATTCACAGACCATACATCTCATGTGACCTGGTAGAAGTAGGCGAGAGTAGGCGAGAGCATTAGCAGGCCCAGGTGTAGCTGGGCACGGTGTCGGCATGCCGCTCAATTCTATAGGTGCAAGGCTCTAGTCCTGAGCAGGTGTTTACATTGTAGACTGGGTGAGATAAGAAATGATATTAGGCATTGGTGCTGTAGGAACGGCGTTGGGAGGTGTATTGAAGCTGTCCAAGAGATGCTACTCATTGGTACGGCAGATCTTAGAAGACGGCAAATACCAGCGCCTGCGTATACCGGTCGGTCTTGGCAACCCCCCAACCCCCCCGGCCTCCAGCTTTGAAGAGATTGGCGTGGCTCTGGGGATCACTGCGACCTTGGCTCGAGTTGGCGTGGTGTGATATTCTCAGGGCTGCTTCTGGCCTTCTATGTCATGCCTTCTCCTCACGGTCTACTACGTGGATCTTGGGCTTCATCATCTCCAGCGCGGCCTTGTCCTGTTCGGTTGGGGTGTAGCCAAACTTTTCTTCTGCCTGGTCAGATAAGTATAGGCCAATGACCCCCCATCCGAGTAGGCCGATGCCCACGCCAAGTCTTGCCTTGGAAGAGAGGCCCTGGTATGTTCTTGAATGTGCCTGTTAGTATCGGTAGCCGTGTGTAAATCTTGTCTGCCATACGACCGAGCCTTACCTCCAGAGTGACATGATGGTATCGGGATCTTGTTTCGCTTCCAATTCTCTTCTTGGGATTGGTGTCCCCGTTCAGGTCTTGCAGTGCAGGCTCACGACCGGTCTTCGCAGCTGCGGTGTGTGGGAGTATTGGCCGCGCAGACCACCTCTGCAAAATTGGACATGTCGTCGAGAATGTGGCGTGCGTGCATGGAGGCTCTGCGGCAGGCAGGCAGTCAGCTGCGACACCCCTGCCCTTCCCCAAGACGCGCCTAGCAAAAAAAAATGGGCGGCACATCTAACCTGCAACAGGCGCTCGCAGACATCACACCTAATCATTCTCCAGCCTCCACCGCGTCACTCAGTCCACCCGGGCGCCGAGAGAGGCAACGTCTGACGCAACCTCCACCATGACGAGCCCCAACTCCGTGAGGCCGTGTCTGCGGCGCGCGCTATACTCCTGCCAGCGAAGTGGCCTCACAGCCTCGCAGCGGCCAATCGCACCGACGACGCCGGCAGCAACAGCAGCAGCGGTGGCGGCCGCCGCGTACCCGTCCCTCCTCTCGAGCCGTAGCCGGCAGCAGACGTGCCTCTTTTCCACGACCGCCCCGCTCAGCAAGCGGCTCAAGAACCGCGACCACAACCGCAACCGCGGGCTGTCCGCCATCCGGGGCACGGGCACGCGCGAGGTGCTGTCCGTGGACAACGAGCCGCTGCCACGGCCCGTGAACCGCGACGAGTTCCCCGAGGTCGAGACGGACGTGGACCACGGGCTGTGGCACTTTTTCTACGGCAAGGACAAGCCCTTGAACACGCCCGAGGAAGACTCCGCCCACGGGCGGTCGTGGAGGGTGGAGGAGCTGCGGAAAAAGAGCTGGGAGGACCTGCACAGCCTGTGGTGGGTCTGCGTCAGGGAGAGGAACAGGATCGCCACGGCCAACTGGGAGAGGTCCAAGGGGAAGTACGGCTACGGTGACAGCGAGAGCAAGGCGAGGGAGATGGAGGTATGGCGTCTCTACCCCTGTGGCTCCTGGCATTGCATGCGCACGCTGGCCAGTGGCCATCCTAGCGACAGCTTTTACTGACATGATTTTTCTTTGCTGTCCAGGTGCGGAAGACCCAGGCGGCAATCAGGCACGCCCTTACAGAGAGGTTCTACGCGTGGGAGGACGCGAGGAAGCTGGCCGAACAGGACCCCGAGATCGACCTTTCTGGAAAAGGAGCGGCTTATACCCCTGGTGGCTCACATCTGGAATCTGAGGAGCCTATTCTGGAGGGAGAACCCCAGGCGCAGAGTGCGCCTGCTGGGAGGTCAAAGGCAGCAAAGGAGGCCAGGTCTCCCGGAGAGGTTGACCCGTCCACGATACCCAACCCAGCAAGGACCCAGGGGGATGCTCCCAGGGTATGATAACTAGGCGTAGGACCCTGAGGAAGGTGTTTTGGCTGCGGGAAGCAGGCGGTATCTGGGAAGCAGGCGGCGTCTACCCCTTTTCATCGTTCAGAAGGACTCGCCTGGAACAGTCGAACTAGGTAGGAGAGGGCGACATGAGTCCACGGATATGTATCAAAATGCACTGTACATATGACATTGTGTCCAGGCCCGAATTGTGCCAAGGGGGCAAGCCGTCCCATGACAGCCCGGGATGTATCCAGCAGCGGCCGGCCAGAGGCTGTCGGGTTGAGATGAGTTGGCCTAGATGAAGATATTGTTGTTGAGATTATCATGGCTGATCTTGGGGATAATATGCTGGCCCAACCCACAGCACGGCGAGATGGCCACTGCAGCAATCACGGGCGGGCTTCCAGCCACGTAATGCGGACCTGCATCGCAAGACTATCGACCTGCCATTAAGATGAGAGGCAGGAAGCGAGCCAAGGTCGTCACGGGGAGGCCGATGGCATTTCGCCTATGGCAGCTTGGGCACCCTGGTGGTCCCGGCTGGTGGCCAGCTCCAGCGTGCAGCGCTGCAAAGGGCTGCAAAGGGCAGGCCAATCAGGGGAAGCGGGCCCTGTTAGCTCGGCAATGGAGCTCCAGTTGCCTCTGTGCTGCAGGTGGGTTGGGGGCACCGGACAGCTCAGCCAAAACACACCGACTCTCCTATTATTGACTTGACCTGCCTCGACTTTCCCTCTGAGCACCAAGAAACTGCACGACCGCATCTCTTGTTCACCCTCGAAACTCGCCCTCGATCCTAGACAGGTCTGCAACCCTCACAGCCGCTGCCGCCTCATCCTGTATCCCATATCCTGTATCCCATATCCCAGAAACCAGAACCAGAACCAACCCGCAAACATGGATGAGATTGCAAAGGAGTACGATGTCATTGTGCTGGGCACAGGTACGTCCATGTCATTCGCGTTTCCAACCCCGCAATGTGGGGTTCGCTCCCGCTGCCTCTCCTGAAGCCATCGCTTCCGCGAGCCGGCTCTGTGATGGCTGTTGTTTGGTGGTGTTGTGTGTCGAGACTGACAATTGTTCTTCGGCTGCAGGTCTGACCGAGTGCATTCTCTCTGGGTAATGAACCATCTTGGCTGTCCTGGGCTGCTTGGCCCTTGTCGGGAGCCGCGAGCTGACGATACCCCTCGCAATCCAGTGTCCTCAGCGTCAAGGGCAAGAAGGTCCTGCACATCGACCGCAACGACCACTACGGCGGGTGAGCCACCTCTTCCTAGTTTCCCAACCTGAGATCCGCCCCATTTGCTTATTTGGAATGCGCGCTGACAACCACCGGCTCAGTGAGGCTGCCTCTGTCAACCTCGAGACTGTATGCCCCTCCGATGCGACTTCCCCCTCATGCCCGACGGTTCTAACGCACCTCCTAGCTCTTCAAGAAGTATGGCAACTACAGCCAGGGCGACGAGCCATGGAAGAAATACGGCCGCCCCAACGACTGGAACATCGACCTCATCCCCAAGCTGCTCATGTCCTCCGGCGAGTTGACCAACATCCTCGTCTCCACCGACGTCACCAGATACCTCGAGTTCAAGCAGGTTGCAGGGAGCTATGTGCAGCAGGGCTCCGGCCCCAAGGCCACCGTTGCCAAGGTCCCATCCGATGCTGGCGAGGCCCTCAAGTCGCCCCTTATGGGCATCTTCGAGAAGCGCCGCATGAAGAGCTTTATCGAATGGGTTGGCACCTTTGATGTTAATGACCCCTCCACACACAAGGGTCAGTATGAGCATCCCGCTGGACCCTCGACTCCGGCCGCCGGAGGAGGGTGAAGACCGGGTCGGGCTAACATGCTTCAGGTCTCGACTTGAGCAACTGCACAATGAAGGACGTGTACGACAAGTTTGGTCTCGAGGACAGCACCAAGGACTTCATCGGCCATGCTATGGCTCTGTACCTCGACGACGCCTACGCCACCACGAAAGGCACCGCCCCCGAGGCCATTGAGCGCATCCGCCTATACGGTAACTCGGTGGCCCGGTACGGGAAGTCCCCATACATCTACCCTCTGTACGGACTCGGCGAGCTGCCCCAGGGCTTTGCCCGTCTGTCTGCCATCTACGGCGGTACCTACATGCTGAACACCAGCGTCGATGAGATCCTGTACGAGGGTGATGCGGCAGTCGGCATCAAGGCCACCATGTCTGGCATCGAGCCTGAGATGAAGTTCGAGACCAAGGCCAAGATGATTCTTGGCGACCCATCCTACTTCCCCAACAAGGTCAAGGTCACGGGCCATGTGCTGCGTGCTATCTGCGTCCTCAAGCACCCCTTGGCTGGCACCAGCGACGCCGACTCCGCACAGCTGATCATCCCTCAGTCGCAGGTCGGCCGGAAGAACGGTGAGTCCCTTCCAAAGCCCCAACAATCCAACTCAGTTACTGACTTGGGCAAGACATCTACATCGCCTGCGTTTCTTCGGCACACAACGTCTGCCCCAAGGGCTACTGGATCGCCATCGTCTCCACCATCGCCGAGACATCTGCAAACCACCACCTGGAGCTCCAGCCCGGTCTGGAGCGCCTCGGAAAGATCGAGGAGCAGTTCCTGGGGGCTCCCATCCCCTTGTACGAGCCCCTGGAGGACGGAACCAAGGACAAGATCTTTATCTCCAAGAGCTACGACGCCACGAGCCACTTCGAGACCACAACCGATGACGTCAAGGACATCTACCGCCGGTGCGCTGGCGAGGAGCTCAAGGTGGAGGGCCTGCGGGAGGGTATCCAGGTTGCTGAGGAGTAAAGGTGGCGGGAAGGGACTCGGAGGGAGTTGGGGGAAAGATAGGGCTCAACAGTTTGACATGGCCAGGTATAGGTTGAGTCAATTTCTAGTAGTGAAAGGGCATATAGCAGGACACACGAGGTTTCTGTGCGAGAAGCAGCCGACAAATGAAAGGTTATTTGAACATTCTTAGAGGAACTGTATACCCGCACCCTCGACAAGGAGGATACAATGGTGCATGCTTCTTGCCCTGGGCGAGTTAGACACCACACCCAGCCCAATCCGCGCACCTACACATCCATGACTAATTTGCTGTAGTGGGTGTCACGTAGGTGTAATAAGGTTGAGTGTTGTTGAAACGGGCGTTGTGCGTGTTGGGCGACGTACTTAGCCGTGTACTCGCCGTTTCCCTAGGGTTAAGTATACCCGGTGGGGTTTATTTATGTATGTCTTGATGTGGATCTTTGGCTTGCTGGTGTCTATCTACCTGGGGTCGAGCCATGTTGTGGTCACCATAGCCTCAGGAACTTGGTCGATTACCTGATAAATTTTACTGTCGATATGGTGTGAGAATCGACCACGCAAACAAGGGGAGTAGTAGGTGTCGGCGCAACGCATTTGCAGCATAAGCCTCGTTTAGGAGGCTTCACTCCGCATCAATCGAGCTCCGCAGGGGCCTGTCTCATCGAATTATCGTCTACCCCAGCACATGAAGAACATGGCCTTCGAGCAAAGGAAACCCTGGCATATCGTCGCCAAACGCCGTTGCCCACGTGAAACCCCCGTGTGTATTTCCTCCATGTCTTTTTTTTTCAGCTCTATTCCCTCCCGCTCCAGCTTCGCAGCCGTGCGTGAGCCCCTCAGCGGCGCTGATTCTTGCCCATGCCCCGCTTACCAGCAAACTATCAAGGCAGTTAGCACAGGGCGGCGCCGTGTCATTGCGCAGGGTGTGGGGGTGAGTAGTCCCAAGGGATGTTGACTTACCAAGTGCTTCGGCATAGAAGCAGGAACGTGCCTGTCAGCCTCACCCTGTCGCGCCATCCTGTTCATCTTCCTCTGCGCGATCTTGGCCGTCCTCTCGGCCTTGGTGCGCACACCCTCGTCGACGATGCCGTCGTGTAACCTGTCCGTCGCGGGGGCCTGGCTGCGCGCCCTGCTCTTGGACCTGAGGCGCTCCCGGGGCGTCTTGTCGACGTCCATGGCGTCCGAGACTTCGGTGCCGGCACGGCTCCGAGTAAGAGACCGGCCGCGAGAGACGGGCGCCATCGCCCTGCCCCGGGCCTCGACCTCGGTGGCGTCGATGCCGAGCTGGTCAAGGTGGTCTGCGAGCTGCGACAGCGGCTTCTTGGTCTTGCTCCGGGGTATTATGGCGCGGTTCTTGAGGGACTTGCGCATCTTGGACTCGTTGCGGATGAGGGCCTGCTTCTCGCGGATGAGCTGGGCCTTCTCCAAGAGCTCCTCCTCCTCATCGTCGTCCATCTCCTCCTCTGAGTCGTAGTAGCCCTCATTTTGCAGGCGCTCCTCTTCCTCCTCGAGAGCAGCCAGCTTGGCGTCGATATCAGGGTCGATGAAGTCAAACACGTTCTTTCCATTGACGATCTCAGGTACCTTGTCATACTTCCACTCTGGGTTCTTGAGGAGGTAGTCTTTCCGCAGATCGACAGAGAAGACTCCAGCGCCGCCGTTCTCCTCTTCGATGTCTCGTGCGAGTTGCCGCCTCTCCGGGTCGTTCTTGTCGTATTTCTTCAGGCCCTTGATGCCTTCAGGGATAAACGTTTCCAGGGGCTTGGCGCCATCCATGGGCTGGGCCACGTGGATTCTGGTCATGATATCCGTCAACCGGCTGCCAGCAGCACCGCTGCTAGTCTGACCCGCCTTCAGTTTCGACGCCACTCTCTCCGCGATCAGCTTCTCACAGGCTGCGTTCTTGACAGCCTGGACACCCTCCTGCGTGTTGCAACTCGCCTGGACCATCTCGACCTCGCCTGATTTCAGCAGAGACTGTAGTTCAGCCTGGGTCTCGGCATCTAGGTCTTCTGGCCGGGTCACATCAATCTTGTTGATGACGATGAAGCAGATCTTGTTGGCGAAGAGCGGCTTGATGCTCCTGAAAAGCGCACATTGCGCCTTTACGGAGTAGCCGCACTGCTCTGAGAGGTCCATGAAGTAGAGGATCGCCGCCCGCAAGTGAGCGATTGCGGTGATGGATTGCATCTCAATCGTGGTCATCTCCTCGAGGGGGTGGTCCAGAACTCCGGGGGTATCAACAGCTTGGAAACGAAGGTACTTGTAGTCGAAATGGCCGGCAAACAGAGACTTTGTTGTGAAGGCGTATGGCTGTACGTCGACATCGGCGCGAGAGATTGAGCGCAGGAAACTGCTCTTGCCGACATTGGGATAGCCGCAAATGACGAGGGTTCGAGTGTTGGGGTCTATCGAGGGCAGACGGCCAAGGTGTTGTCGCACCTCGTCCAGGTATTTGAGAGGATTCTGGAGACGCTTGATGATGGTTGCCATGCGTCCCAGGGCAGCCCTCTTGAGCTGCTTGCACTGGAATAGTGACTGGGCGTACTTGAGGAGGCGCACATAGTCACGGCTGATGGACTCGATCAGGTGCTTAGCGGTCGACAGCTGGCCGAGGGCGATCCGGAAGTGGTCGGCATCGTAGAGCGTATGAAGGAGATCCTTGTGGAACGGATGAATCTCGTTGATGCGCGGGAACGATTCGAGCTTGGCGGGGAAATGTCAACGAATTGTAAAGGGGGGATCTCAGGAGAGAAATTGTACTAACAATGCTACCGATCTTCTCAGAGAAGGTCTCTTGAGTGAACTTGACCTTCCTCGTATAGAAGCCCCTGATACCTGCCATGTGTTAGTCGCCTGTAACGGTTCCCACACTGAATACATGCTGGAATGATGCTCACGAGATATCTTGAAGCCGGCGCGGATCTGTGTAGGGAGTCGTCGCTGAGTTCGAGAGAGGACAATATCGAGGAACTCGCTTGATGAAGGCACTGGTGGAATGTCCTTCCACTGAGTCTGGGTCTTAGTTGGTGGCATCGTGCTTTGTGAGGTTGACACTTGAGTCGCCCGCAGTAGTGTTGATGGTCCAGGAAAAAAGTTTGAGAGGCACCCATCACACACTCATCTTTCTTTTCGCCGTGGTCTTATCTTATCGTCTCCCCTGTCTTGCTAGTGCTCTACTGCCCCACACACACAAGGGACGGACGGCCCCAGCAGGACTACCATAGTACCTAGGTACCTAATGGAGGTACTCAGGTTCAGGAAGTAAATGACTACCCCAGTCGGGACAACTCAGCCTTCCACTGGGCGGCCGGTCGGACGACATAGTGTATGCTGTGAGATACCCTGCCATGAGATAATCTCTTGCAGTCAATCTCGCTTGCTCTTCTGGCAAGACCCCTGGGTTGTTTGTTCTAGCAGAGGATCATGGATCTGCGCTGCGATGTTGTTAGTGCGAAACTACTTCGACATATCCTGCTGTGGTGAAAATCTCCTTCTTCCTTTATTCCAGGGGAATATGACCAGTCCTTCCTTCCTCCTCATGTATTTCACTAACAAATGGTAGGAAGGGACCCTTGGTCGGTCCTGCTAATCGATAACGCTGCCCCAGATAATTTTCACTCCGGAGGTGCGACTGCGGGGTCCTGCAACTTTTCTCTCCAGCAGTTCTCTCCAATAGCCCAATCGCTCTTCACCTCAAATTGTTTATCCCAGGTTTGAGGTTTCACAGCACAGGAGAAAAGACTGTTTCTGTCCATTCGCTTCATTGTAACCACACACATTCTGTCGGAATGGCTGGACTCGCACCTTACAAAGCCGATTTCCTCCAAGCGGCCCTGGATGGCGGGGTCCTCAAGTTCGGCAGCTTTGAGCTCAAGTCGAAGCGTGTCTCGCCCTACTTCTTCAACGCGGGCGACTTCTACACGGCCAAGCTCCAGAGCGCCATCGGCACGGCGTTTGCCAGGGCCATAATCGAGGCGCGGCAGCAGACGCCCGGCTTCGACTTCGACGTCGTCTTCGGGCCGGCCTACAAGGGCATCCCGCTCGCGACCCTTACGAACCTGAAGCTGGGCGAGCTCGACCCGGCCGCCCACGCCGACACGCTGTGCTCGTTCGACCGCAAGGAGGCCAAGGACCACGGCGAGGGCGGCAATATCGTCGGCGCGCCGCTCAGGGGCAAGAGAGTGCTGATCATTGACGACGTCATCACCGCCGGCACTGCCAAGCGGGAGGCGATCCAGAAGATCCGCCAGGAGGGTGGCACCGTCGCCGGCATCGTGGTCGCCCTGGACCGGATGGAGAAGCTGACTTCTCCCGACGGCAACGACACCAAGGCCATGCCCAGTGCCATGGGCGAGCTGCGCAAGGAGCTCGGGGTCCCGGTTTTTGCCATCATCACCCTGAACGACATCATCGCCGGGGTCAAGAGCAAGAACCTGGCATCTGAGGACACCATCAGGAGCATAGAGGAATACCGGAGCAAGTACAAGGCCAGTGACTAGACTGGGACCCTGCTCCGTGTCTAGCTTCATTGCCAGGTGAGTCTCTTTTCTATCTTCCGATGCCTTGCCTTTCTATCATCCCTTAACACGAAGAAGCAAAATCCAAAGGATCGGAATCCGAACGTGATGCCAACATCCTGAACGCCTCGCCATCAGCCTGTGCAGATCGTAAAATGGCCCTTCCATCCTTGACTCCAGCTTGCCCGGTCGCGCGACGGTCAGCAGACCGGCGAAATCGCGTGCGCGGCCGGGTTGTATGCACGCAAAGCTTTTCCCGCCATAGAAACGGTATCAAGGCAGAGAGAATCACTTCGGTGGCTGAGCAGGTCCCGACGTAGCTGCTGTGGCCGCCAAATCGAAGACCATATCGTGCCAACCGCCTCCCCCAAACTCAGCCTTGCTCTTGCCTGCGTGCTTGTACCCGAATCGCTCATAGTACTTGACAAGGTACTATGCAGGAAGTCAGTATGTCTTTTGGCGGCCGTGGGGTCCCAGTCTCTGTAGAAACCCAGAGGTAAACGTACATCCTGGCAGATGAGAGCAACGCGCTCGGCTCCGAGGTTCTTCATCTGCTGGAGGAAGGATTTCATGATGAGCTTTCCGAGACCGCATCCCTGAAGCTTGGGCGACACGGCAAGGGAGTGAACGCAGATGGTCCGTCCGCCCTCCTGGTGGCCCTTTCCTGCGTGCTCGCCTTGTGACGCGCGCCAGCTCGCGGGGATCTCCATGTCGCTGTCCTGGACGGTGCTGGAGCTCGAGGCGGTTGCGATAATGTGCGCCAGCAGGACACTCTTGGCCTGGTCCGCACGGACGGTCTCGACCGGATGCGCAGTCGCGAGCGTCTCAATGTCGAAGCCCCTGGCAAGGTCGGGGACGACGGTGCAGAAGACGCCCAGGCTCAGCTCGGGGCATTTGGTGAGGCGGTACTCAAGCTAGACAACCGTGGCCGGTCAGCTAAACCACCCATTCTGCATTCCAAACATGACAGTGTCAGGGACCCGAAGGGTGGCCGAAGGGTGGCCGAAGGGGGGGGGGCAGCAAACCTTCTCGGGCGACGCCCGGTGCCGGGGGTTAAGAAACGCGGAGTTCTCGAGGGCGACAGTAGACTTGAGATCGGAGATGCCCAGGGGCCGGATGTTCGGCGAGAATGGGAAGGGGAGTACCTCCTGGATAGGGTTGCCCTTGACCTTCTCCTTGTCGTCCCGGCGCCGGGAGCTCATTGTGCGCTGGAGCTCTGCGAAATCCTCATCCGCCTCCTCGTCGTCGATGGCGCCACCGTCATCGTACTGCTCGTCTGGCTGTTTGGCTGAGGCCATCTCCACGGCTGCTGCAGTCCCCACAGCACGGCTATCTCCCGGATGTCAGGGGGGCGGCGGTGGCGGCGGCGGAGTAGGTCAAATGACGCCGGCCTGGTCCTGTCTGAGGTTGCTGGACTCGTGACCAGCCAGACCGAGGCAGTGGAACACGAGCTGGGGCAACAAAAAAGAATGCCGCAGCACGGCAAACGAGGGGCGGCAGCAAGGAGTGCTGAGAGAGGGAAGGACGAGGAGGGACGAGGAGGGACTAGGGATCGACGCAGCTGTCAAGGTGAGACAGCTAGTTAAAGTATCTCGACGTCTCTTGACGTATGCAGTTGCGAAGAGGGTGTGAGGTGGGTGTGAGGTGGGTGTTGAGGCAAAGACGTTGTGGAACCCTGAAAGCGGGTACCTATGGGTAGCTTCCAAGGCGTGGTGTGGTGGGGGAGGGGGATCACGGAGATGGAGATGGAGATGGAGACGGAGACGGATGATTTGAGGCCTGCAGCTCGCCTCGAAATGCCTTGGTCTTGCTTTTGTGAAAAGAATCACCACCGGGGGCAGAGATGACAGGGCTGGCTCTGTGGGATCCCTGGCAGCATCCAAGTTGAGATGTGGACTGGATGAAAGGGACCAGGGCTTTGATGGGGTGGGTGTCACTCAGACGATGGCACCAGTGAAGGGGGGCCTTTGAAGCCCCGGTGTCAGTAACCCAGCCGGTAGACTATGTAGCAGGATGAGACGGCGATGCAGGACCACAGAATCACAGGCGATGTACTTGGGCCAGAGTGACAGATAGAGCGAGAACCACAGAGTAACTGGATGAATGAATGAATGAATGACTAGCCCGGCCCAGCACAGGCGAGCTCACAGACAGAGAATGGACAATGTAGACAGACAAAGTACCTAGGTAAGTAAGTTAGGTAGTTAGTAAGTTGAGGTGAGGCATCAGAGAGACCCACAAGGCCAGTGGACGGGACGGGAAGGTGTAAATTGACTGGACATGTCTACCTTGTGGATGGTGGGGTTCAGAATGATCACGCGCAGCTGGGACCCCTGAAGGGGGGAGTTTTCTACTACTACTGCTACTACTACTACATTGTCAACCTGGGTTCCGAGCTGCATGTGTTCCTGTATGGTTGACCAGCCAGTGCCAGGCTAGGTGTGCCGGAACTAGCAGCAGCAGGAAGTACCTAGGTATAGACGGTGCACGCACTGGAGGGTATTTCACGAAGTACTCAGTGGGTAACTAATCACATATCCACACCCCACTACCATATTCCTACTACCACGCATCCTAGGGCTCTACTATGGACCACCCAAGTGCTACCAAGGCAAGGCATGCAGCATGCAGCATGCGGCCGTGGAAGGAAGACTGGGCCACCTATAGGTAGCCTGACTATCTACCTAGGTAGCTAGGTGTCCATCACGTTGCCTCTTTTGTTGTGGGGAAGCGGTGCCGAACACGATTAGGCCAGCTGGGCGTGCATCCCGGGTAGAGACAACCTGGAGGACTAGGTTCTGTACTACATACCTGGTACGCTACCACCTGGAATCTTCTCCCGCCCCGACTTGACGTATTCCGGCCAAGGCCCACGAGCAGAGGAGCCAGGAGCTCCGAGACACCACAGTGTATTGGTGTGACTGTACTGCAATTTGTCGTCAACCCCTGGCCAGTGCTGGTTGATCTCCAAGTTTCAACATTTGAAGGCTGCCAGCCGGAAGGGGAGATGAAAAGATGAAAAGAAAAGATGAACAGAAATGAGAATAGAAATGAGAAAAGAGGGGAAAAAAAGACAGAGAAACAAAATGGGAGAGAAAGAGGGAGATCAAAGTCGTGAACACCACCGACCACAATCAAATGCAGACTGCCAGTTGCGGAAGACGGCTCTTGGCTCAATGTGGTGGGCTGCAGTCGACGGGCCGGACTGCATAATCGGTACCGCCCAGACCGGGGCGCGTGCAAGCCACGTATAGGTGCGGGTTGCCAGTTGGTGACCAAATATTCAAGTATTCGGTTCTCCCGTGCAGGTGGATGGATGAAGTTGATAGACGATGGCCTAGATAGACTGCTGCAAGACGGCACGCCGCATGAAGCCACAGCATCCCTCTTCCGACTCTCACACACAAATCATAGACATGCGGTGTCTGTCAAGCCTTGTACCTTTAGAATCTCAATACCTCTGCGTGAGGCAACTTGCCAAGTACTGTTTCTGTGGCTGGACAAGGCCGTATATAATATATATATATATATATATATATATATATAAGGTATATATTATATTCATGAGCACCTCGCAGTGCAGTAGACTATGTCGTCCGGATTTGCCGGCAGGCTCGTGGTCGTTGCACAACAGCCTGTCGGTTCTCACCGGTGTGGTGTCTTCCCTACTAGCTGCGCAGGAGTGCATACAGTAGTCTACCATACACCAGGCGTCCGCCCGTACATGTGATCATCTGGGCAGAGCTGTACGAGGGTGGTGTGGTAGCGCCAAGCTTGGCTCTCAGCTTTTGGTCCTGAGGCCGATCTGTATAAATGTGCTTGTATAAATGCCACCCCTGTATTACCTACCTACCTACTCAACTGCCCTGCCTGACTGCCTGCCCGCTCCACGCCGTGTTGATAGTGTAGAAGCTCCGCTGCGCCTCGTAGGGCGGCCTGTGGCTACTCGATCACGATTCGGCTAGCCTGGCAGCCTGGCAACCACTGTGAGGCGAGTTACTCCGGCACACAAGATTTCGATGGGTTTCTGCTTGCCTGCCCGCCCACACCATACGCATTGCGTGCCTCCCACGTCCGGTTGACTGCATGATTTGCCGGCACACCCTTTTTCCCCCCTTTCATCACATCTTTTCTGATCAGTCAACCTTGGACCCTCTTCCTGCGGCTCCATAGCAGAAAGGCTGGCTGTCCTGCTGCAGGAAGGCGCCCCCCCCAGCCGGCTTTGTCAGCCCGAGCGCTTCTCCTTGCGTTGCGTATTCGGAGCTTCTACCTGGGCCGTTCCCGCTCTTTTATCGATTCCGGATACACCTACCTACACCTACCTCAACCATCCACACCCTCAACACCCCACAATCCAGGCCCCTAGTACACCTACTTACTGTACATACACTCAGGTAGCGAGCACGCGGATGTTAAATCCCCCAAATATTTCCCTCTTCGACTGCCAAAGATCCATATCCCTTGCTTCTCTGGACACCTTCTCTATCCAGCATCCTGTGCTCCCGCGGCTGTCTACGTCATCGCACTCACCATGTAGGTCGTCGTGCCCTCCTCCCTGCACCCGGCGATCCTGTCGCATCCGTGAAGCTGATCTGGCCACTTCCCAGGAGGATCACCCTGAGCATCAACAACCCGGAGGCCGAGGACCAGGACCTCCTGTCCTTGGACATCTTCCCCGACATGACCCTCGAGACTCTGCGGAGCTCTATACACGCCGAGACCCGCATCGAGCCCAACGCCCAGCACCTCTACCACAACGGACAGCTCATAAGCGACAACTCCAAGACCATGGAGCAGCTCCAGATCGGTCACGGCGAGATGCTGGCCCTCCACGTCCGGGACATGCGGGGCAGCACCGGCGTGCCTGCCACCAGGGAGCAGCAGCCGCGGAGGGCCCCCGCCGAGCAGGATCCCGAGCTCATCCGCCTCCAGCTGCTGGGCAGCCCCCCGGAGTATCGCGAGGAGCTCCGGAGGACCCAGCCGCAGCTCGCGCAGGCCCTGGACGACCCAGCACGCTTTGCATCGGCCTTCAGAGACGTCTACGACCGCGAGCGCCGCGAGCGCGCCGACCGCCAGCGCCAGATTGCGGCGCTCAACGCGGATCCCTTCGATATCGAGGCCCAGGAGAAGATTGCTGAGATCATCAGGCAGGAGCAGGTCATGGAGAACCTACAGAATGCAATGGAACACAACCCAGAAGGTAAGGTGGCACTGCACCCTCACCCCCCTCACCCCCCTCACCCCCCTACCCCCACCCGCGGCAGGCGAGTACGAGTGAGGCTAGTGCGCTTACCAAACATGCAGTTTTTGGCCGGGTGCATATGCTCTATGTCGACATCGAGGTCAACGGACACAAGGTCAAGGCCCTGGTAGACTCGGGCGCCCAGGCAACCATCATGTCACCACAGTGCGCCGAGGCCTGCAACATCATGCGGTTGGTGGACAAGCGCTTTGCCGGCATCGCTAAGGGTGTGGGCACCGCTACTATCGTCGGCAGGGTGCACTCGGCCCAGATCAAGATTGGGTCTCTGTTCCTGCCCTGCAGCTTCACGGTCATGGAGGGCAAGAATGTCGAGCTGCTACTGGGCTTGGACATGCTCAAACGGCACCAGGCAAGCATCGACCTCGCCAAGGACAAGCTCATCATCCAGGGTGTCGAGGTGCCCTTCCTCGGAGAGGCCGAGATCCCCAAGGACTTTGAAGAAGCTCTTGAGGAGGAGCCAACAGTGAAAGGCCCCGGTGGCACGACAATCGGAGGGCGGTCTGGCGCCATATCACAGCCTGGTGCATCTTCTGGGGCCCCTGGTGCCTCTCCCTCAGCGCCGCCGCCGGCAGCGGCTGCCACCCCCTCAGCAGCACAACAACCCTCTGCTCCCGCCGCGTCCGGGCAGCCACAGTTCCCAGATGAGTCGATCGAACGGCTGGTACAGCTGGGCTTCCCTCGTGACGCTGCGATACGAGCTCTGGAGGCCACCGGCGGCAATCTCGACTTCGCCGCCAGCCTGCTCTTCCAAGGGTAATGTGACCATCTATTCATTACGGACTCGTGGCTTCAGCGGGTCGAAATTCAGCAAGGGCGAAACGGAATGCATTTGGGATTTTATCTCTTTTTAGACTCCAGGGGGGGCGGGGGCAAACAGGAACGGTCGGTCGGCACTGCATGTTGCATAGCAGAGAGGGTTGCATTGCGAACAGGGATGGGACCAAGGCACCATACAACTCACAGTGACACCGTAGATGGCACGCACGACAAGGTTGAGGAGCGTCCTACCTTGTTGCCATAGAGAGAACAACAGGCCAACTCCCGATAATAGAAAATGACTGCACACAGGTCCGAGCAAACCGTGTGCACTTCTGTCCATGCCTACACGCAAGGGTGTCGCCCTGACGCCCGCCACCCTCAAGAACACCGCGATTTCTTAGCTGGGGCTCACCGTATCTTGTAGACACAGGGCTTCAGCACGGCGGCCTCGTTGACGTCCTTGGACTCGTCGTCGATGAACTTGGGCTTCTTCAGGAAGGCGGGCTTCCCGCTGAGCCTGTCCCGGTCCTCCTCCTTCTGCGCGCACTTACCCTTCACGGCCGGGGCCGACTTGACGAACCGCATCGTGACGAACATCTTGTTGCTCAGGTCGACGGCGTCGGCGCCGCGGCCCTGGTCCTGCCCCTGCAGCATGAACCCGCGCTTGTTCAGCACCTCGACAAAGGCCGACACGTCGGTCTGCTGCCTCGTGTCGTCCTCGCCGTCCACCTCGACCACCAGCGCGGCCTCGTTGGCCGCCTCGGCCTCCTTCCTGGCCGCACCCTTCTTCGGCGGGGGCGGCGCCGCCGCGCCGGCCTTGCGCCTGTTGCCGACACTGTGCTCCACCACGCCGGCCCCGGCCCCCTTCTTCATCCCGCCGCCGAGCCGGCTCTTGATCTCGGCGACCCACAGCTCGCCCTTCCACCGCAGCACGCGGTACGCCTCCTCGACGAAGTCGATCCAGTTGGTGCCCATCAGCGCCAGGCAGAAGATGGCGACGTCGACGGAGCCGTTGGCCAGGGGCAGGTTCGCGATGTCCGCCCTGGTGACGAGCGGGCCGGTGCTGTGCAGGTCGAAGCTGAGCACCTCGAGCTTCAGCTTGCCCTTGTCGCGCTGCAGCTCCGACGCCAGGCGCGAGTCGCCGCACCCCAGGTCCGCGATGGTGCACACGCCCGTCGCGCGGTTGCGCGGCAGCGGTAGCACCTGCGCGCCGTCTGCTCCTCCGCCGCCCCCGCCGCCGTGCCCGCCGCCGTGCTGCTGCTTCTTGGGCGGCTGCCGCTGGCGCGCGCGCCGCCTGACCTCGGCGAGGAAGCCCTCGACCGGGTTCTGCGGCCACACCTCGACCTGCCGCCGGAAGCCCTCGTGGTACTCGGTGAACATCTCGGGGGACTCCTGGAAGAGGCTGAAGGCGTCGGCCGAGGGCCGCGTGTACAGCGTCTCGTTGAGGTGGCGGAAGCGCGCCGAGATGAGCTTCTCGCGCATGGAGGCCTGCAGCGGTGTGAGTTTTGGCGGCGCTGGCACCGGCGCGGCGGCAACGGCCTTGGTGGTGGCGGGGGCGGAGTCCTTGGTCGCCGGGGCATCGTCAGGCTCCTTTGGCGCTTGCTTGTCCTTCTTTCCCTTCATCTTATCCTTCTTGTCTTTCTTATCCTTCTTGGGAGGCGGCTGCTTTGAATCAGACTCCTCGTCCAGTCTGGCGTCACTTGCATCCAGCTTTTGCCGCTTCTTCTTCCCCTTCCCGGACTGCTCCTCCGTGTCCTTGGTTTGGGATTTTTCTGGCTTCGCAGTCTTTTTGGGCTGCTGGTCCTTCTGCTCGATAACCTTCTCCCACATGTCGGCGACGTTGGAAGACGTGACATTCTCAGGCTGGGATGTCCTCTTTCTCTTCCTGGACTTCTTAGCCGGGGTGCCTGCAGGTGCAGCTCCGGCCTCAGGCTTGAGGCTGTCTGCTGAGACAGACCATCCTTTGACGGCGAACATGATGACCAGGTACTACCCAGCTCTCTTGCCCAGGGATGGGATGGTGGTCACGTGCAGGTGACAGTGGTGGCCAGCGACTGCGGCCAAGTCTGGTGTGGTGTAAGTACAGATGAGGTTGGAGGTTCCGAGGTTGGAGGTTCCAAGGTTGTTGGTGGTGAGACGAGACGAACTGGCCGGCTGAATTTGAGTTTGTAGGACCTTTTTCTCCCCGAGTCTAAGCAGCAAGTAACGTTGAAAATTTTAGGTCCCGCTTTTTAACCTACCGGGGCACCTCAAGTGCTGGGCCTGGCCCAGCCTGTGCCCGCGCGGGTCCCAAAGCGGGGTCGCAGCTCCAGACATCTGACTGCATGTACAATGGCCTGGCCTGGGTACGACTGACGCAGGTACTGCAACGGGGCCTGCACGCACGAACAAGCCACACATGCAGCCGGTAGCGCTCCAGGTCGACGTCCCAGGAGGGTCCACAGGAATTGGAGAGCATCGGGATGATGGTCAGTCCGAGCTGTCTCAGCTCTGGGTGTCCGGTCAAGGTGGCCGGGGAGGAGAGGATACCCTTGGTGGTTGTACATGCGGCCACACATCTACTTGCTGATGACCCTGGACCCTGTCGGCAGCAGCCACCAGTTTGCGACCGCCGACTAGGTGTCTGGCTGTCCAGCTACAACCTGGGCAGTGGGCTACCAAAACCTTGCTGGGCGATAACAATGGCGCCGGCAGTGCAGCTCCCAAGCAGGACAGCAGATCTGCCAACCTCTCCCGGAGCCATGTTCCACATCGGATGACCAGATGGTTCTTGGCAAGAAGAGATAGAGTTCTGACCAACCAACCAACCCCGACTGACTGACTGACTGACTGACTGACTGGATCTGTTTGTTGTCCAGCCACTCCCGAACCTTGGCCAGAAAACCACCTCACCAAGGGGGCCGATGTCGACTCATTTCTCTCCATCATGCATATCCATCGCTCACCGCATTTGCGCCTCGCGTCTTGCGCCTGTGCCTGGACCTGCACCTGCGGTCGCACACCCCCTTTTCCACATCAACCTGCAGCCCAATCGGCTTCCCCTGAGGCCGCGGGGCAGCGCCTAATGGTCCTGTTCCTGTTGCATGCATCCTCGTGGGATGTGGGATGTGACACCTGCTCATCCTCCTCCCTCCCATCCTCCATCCTCTTTCCTCTTCTCCGCACCCGATGCTGCCGATGCGCCCTTCCCCAGATGTGCATTCCCCATTCCACCTCATTCTACCGCACTCCGCAGGCTAGAGGCCGGCGTTGATCGGCGCTGCAAGACCGAGTGGGACTGCGCGCTCTTCGCACCGTCGTCATCGCCCATGCATGACATGGCCAGCGCGACTCGGTAGTTGGCCACTCGCCGGTGCTGGCATGGAACATCCTCGACCTCACGCAGCCCACTAGTGAAGCTGGCCGAGCACGAACCCCCATAGACGCTCCTTGACAGCCCGAGAGTGCGGATCATGTTTGTTGTACGACCTTGGCCCGCTGTGTTCATGCCCCGTCGTTCCCTCCAGGATCGTTGGCCGGCCACGAGGCATATATAGGCTTTCTGTCCGTGGGATATACGAGGCGGCGGCATATATGCTCCTGGATACTCTCTGCTCATGCCACCCAAGTGGATTGGAGCCCTTGGGTATCTTCACCCAAGTCTTTCCTCGACACCCGTCATCTTTCTCTCCTACCTCTTTTCACGTCCTCACAGTGAGACCGTGCCGAATCACCCCAACATGCTCTTGAGATCGCTGGCCTGCGTGTTGCTCCTCGAGGCTGCTCACGCAATCCCTTATAGCGAGTATATCCTGGCCCCGTCGTCTAGGACAGTTTATCCAGTGTCTGTTTATCAGGTTGGCGGTACGGTCGATAACGCCCAAGGCCTCGTCGGCGGCGTCAACACCTCAGTCACCATCTCTGGGACGGGTCAGGGCGGGCAGAACTCGTCGGTGACCGTTGACTTTGGACGCAACATCGCTGGCCAAGTCTCTCTGACAGGTCAAGACTCCAATGACCCGGGGTCGGCCATTTGGCTGACCTTTTCCGAGTCGAGTCTATGGATCAGCAGCTATGGCAGCGACGCGATATCGGATAGTGGGCGAGATGCGCCGATTTCCCTACCGGTGGGAGGCGGCTCTGGGATATATACCGTTGAAAGACAATACGCTCGGGGCGGCTTCCGATATCTCACCCTGGTCAACAACGGGGCGACCAATGTCCAAATCTCAGGCCTCTCTGTCCTCTATACGGCGGCACCCACCCAGGATCTACAGGCCTACACAGGCTACTTCCACAGCAATGATGAGCTGCTTAACAGGATCTGGTACGCTGGAGCATACACAAACCAGCTGTGCGATATCGATCCCCGACACGGCAACGCTCTAGTCAACATCAATAAGCCGGAGCAGCCGCCTCTGCAGCCATGGTATTACAACTATACCATAACGAATGGAACCAGCTGTCTTGTCGACGGTGCGAAGCGAGATACCCTCGTGTGGCCTGGTGATCTCTTCATTTCCGGCCCCTCTGTTGCCTACAGCACCTACGCCCTGGACGCAATCAAGAACTCTGTGGAGTCGCTATTCCTCCTCCAGACACCCGAGGGCATTCTTCCCTACGTCGGGGTGCCTTTTCGTGACGCGATCAACCAGACTAGTTTCACCTATCACCTGCACAATCTCATTGGTGTTTACAATTATTACTGGTACACCGGAGACCAGGCCTGGCTACAAACCTATTGGGACCAATTCAAGCGCGGCTTGGCGTGGTCGCTCAGTAACGTCGACTCGAGCGGGTTGATGAACGTCACTGCCTCCGCAGACTGGCTCAGAGCTGGCATGGAAGGGCACAACATCGAGGCGAATGCGATCCTGTACTACACACTCAATCTTGGGGTCCAGCTCGCAGCTGCGCTTGGGGACGACACTGCCGTGTCAGATTACCAAAATGCCGCCGCCGGAGTCAAACAAGCGGCCAACAGTCTTCTCTGGTACGTCTGAATGTCAACCCCCGCCCATTCTTTCACCTCTGCTTTGTCAATTATTGGCCAGTATTCGGACGACTTAGATCACGTCTGGAATGCGGTGCATCGCTGACGACATTCAAAGGAATGAGGGGCTTGGACTCTATACCGACAATGAAGCCACGACTTTAACTCCTCAGGATGGTAACAGCTTTGCGGGTATGGTGTCCCAACAGCCCTCGCGACGATAATTGACGGACAACGCACTGATATCCTACCAGTCCTTGGCAATCTTACAGAAAGTGATGCTCAGAAGGTTTCTATAATCAGCAAGCTCCAAGGCCGCTGGGGAATCTACGGAGCACCTGCTCCGGAAGTGAACTCTACACCAGCGACCATCTCGCCTTTTGCGACAGGGTTCGAGCTTGAGGCACACCTCGTGGGGGGGAACGCGGCGGGAGCGCTAGACCTCATGCGCCTGCAGTGGGGGTTCATGCTTGATGACCCAAGGATGACCAACTCGACGTTTATCGAGGGCTATGCGGCTGACGGGTCCCTCGTGTACGCGCCCTACCCTAACGACGCCAGGGTCTCCCATGCGCACGGCTGGGCCTCTGCGCCGACGAGCCTGCTGAGCCGCTACGTCGCGGGTATCCACCTGACAGCGGCGCTGGGCCAGGCCTGGGTGGTGGCGCCGCTGCCAGGTGGCCTCAGCACCGTGAGCGCGGGGATGAGCACGGCGCTGGGCAGCTTCGCCGTCGATGTCGCGTCCGACAGCGGAGGGGCCATCACGAGCTTCAGCTTCGAGGCGCCCGCTGGGACGGCCGGGGAAGTCATCCTGCCGTCGGGGACGGAGGGTTCCCTGACGAGCGACGCTGGTGAGTCGGTGGCGCTGGCTGGTGGAATCGCCAGGGGCGTGAGCGGTGGCAGGTGGACTTACTCCGCGTAGTAGTAACCAAGATATAGCTTCGATCACAGTGCAGGTCTCTATGGGAGCGGATGAAATATGCCCCCCATTGGTGTACGTACGATCACCCCGTGTATATTCCAACCCCGTGGGGCACCGAGACTACAAGCCCCTAGGCTAGCATAAGGGATTCCTTATATCCGGCCAGGGGAGATGATGGCGATATCGCCCATCGGCCGGCGCCGTGGGACACGCGGACGAAACCCACCCAGGGGTCTGTGAGGATATGTGTTTAGCCCCGGTCTTCGGTATGAATTTCGTCCTTCCTATTCCTTCGGCCAGATTCAAAGCAGGCCGGCAAGAATAGGGCCGGCCAGGCGAAGGCGGAAACCTTAGTAGGAGGGGGCCCGAGAGCCCGGCATTTTCCTCCGGGGCTGAACCATGTAGCTCATGGATGCACGAACAACGGCGGCTCAACGGCGCAGTACGCCCACTTGCGCTGCGTGACAGCTGTCATAAAATCGGTTGGGCTGGGGAATAGGGGACATGAAGGATGCGGGCTAGGGAGGAGGCTACTGTTAGTTGCGGACGTAAAGTCGCAGTGTGGCTTGAAGTTTGCATTGTCCCCCGGTTACGCCATCTCCCAACTGCCGTCTAGTGACCCCTTGGTGGGAGTGACAAGCACCTGAATGTGTTGGGCGATGCGGCACTTTGATGAGGTGGCCCGGCGTGGGATACACAGGATCGGCCGTAAACGTCCAACGGGCATCGTCACAAGAAGCAGAAGTGGGTGCGAGGGGAGTTCACCCGTCTGGCGGAAGAGCCGTCGTAGAAAGCCAACCAGCCGCCGCGAGCCTCCCCACCGCTGTTGACCTGCCAGATCCTGAGGGACCCTGTGCCCAAGCTTGTGAGAGCTACGCGTACCTGCCACGAGGGGAGCATCCGTGGGTGCGTAGGCTCATTCTGGCAAGAGGACGCGCCGCCCCGATCTGGCGCGCCGGGGAGACAGACGTACGAGATAAGAGCCGAGCTGTTCCCAGGCGCAAGTGCGGTGGGCAGCTCGAGCTGCGAGCGAATCCCGGCCGCAAAGCAGCTGTCGTCAGGGGTCCCGGGATTTGCCTCTTTGGTGGTGAGCGAACGCACGGGAGGAATCGTGTTGGCATGCGTCAAGTGTCATCGGCCCGCCGAATGCCACACGCGCCAGACGAGCCGTCCTGACCTAGCGGATCGACCGTTGGGAAGGGGGGCGGCAGGTCTGAACCTCCGGCCCAGGTGTCTGTGTGTCGTTCTGTGGCGGGCTTCGGAACCCGCCGAGTATCGAGGGCTCCCCCCAAGGTGTGTCCGACGAAGCACTGCCAGTCTTACATTCCGCATTGATTGCGGAATCTGACTTACGTGTCGCTGAATACGGGACGGTCTTGCCGCAGGGACAAGAGAGGCGCGGGCAGTAGGTAGGGAGGGAGGGAGAAGCTTGAGAAGCTGAGAAAACTCATCGCGACGGCGTAGTGCTAAGCGCGACGGGGCCCTTCGCAGGTCGCGTCCGAGGCGACCGGCAGGGGCAGCATGCGCACTCTGGATGCACTTGCAAAAGGGTCGACAGCCGCGACAGCCGATTGAACGAGTAATCTGGCGTTTGTGAACGAGTAAATGAAGCCTACGCTGCTCACGTCTGAAGTAGGTAGGCAGGTAGTTCAATGTTAGGCCATGTGCGGTGGGTGACAGGAGGAGCTAATGGGAGGGAGGGCGTCGTGTAAATGGCCGAGGTGCGGACGGGCCTGTCAGGCCCACATCAGAAACGGCCGGTTCCGTTGTTCCCGCTAGCCCTCCTGTCACGGCCGGCCCTAACGAGCCGCCGTCGATGGCAGTTTTTTCATGTTGGTTGTAAAGGACCGACGCCACAATATGCAGACAATCCTTTGTTGCCACACATGTGAGTCTGTGTGGCATCTGCAAGGGATTTCGGGATGTCTGGATGTCCATGAGAGGAGAGAAGCATCACCGTTCAGGGTTGTGCGATGCTTCAGGGTTATGTGGTGTGTGGGTCGGGGGGGGAGGGCCTGGGACCAGGGTGTGGACCCTCAATTCCTACCACCAAACATTGGACCGAACCTCACAAACCATACGGTAGTCACTCAACCGACCACCCGACCAACGAACCCGAGCCAACGCGGCGCAACCATGACGAGACAAGATCCAAAGATCTCTTGCTGCCACTTTCGGTGGTTTGCGTCGCACAAGAGCCCCAGTCGTGCAACCCCGATTTCATCACAATGCCGCCGGCCATTGGCCACCGCATCTAGTGTAGCTTCCCACTCGCCCCGTCGAGGTCCGCGATCGCTGCTACCCACCCTGCTCATCCTTTGCCCGACTGGGCCTGTTTCTAGATGCCTTCGTCCGACAAGGTTTGTTGTGCCAGTCTCCCCGACCTAGCCTGCGGCACACGGAATTCCATCTGACACGTCCTAGCCGGCCAGGAAGGCTCCGGCTCCGGCTTATGGCTATGGCTATGGCTATGGCTTACCTGGCTACCTATCTGACTACGCCCCCATGGCACACGTAGGTATCCGGCACGCCACCGTACCTATGTAATGTACTGCCACCCAGGGAGCTGCGGCGTACACCGACACACACTCGCATCTGCCCTGGCGCCGCTGCTGCTGGCCGTCGTGCGGCGCACAAGTCCACAGGTCCTAGGACATCATCTGCTCCGGGCTAGCCAGCCCGCCAGCCCGCCCGCCCAGACACTCGACGGGGACAATGCGGTGTGCGTTTCCCTCGTGTCCGACAATGGCCTTCGACCAGATGTGCCCATCCGCTGTCTGAGCAAAGATCCTCCCGAGGCTGGGACCCCCTTCGACAGAGAAACGCCCTTCCTCCTTCCTGCTCTCGCCTTGTCATTTCGGCTCCATCCACGGCCCCTGTCCTCTGTCTCGTGTTTCCTCTGCCCATGCATCATCTTGGTTAATTCCTCCGGCTCCCTGGTCCTAGCATAGCGCCGCTCCCTCCCACGGACATCACTCTCCTCTTCATTGGATGTCGATCTGGATCGAGACTGAGATACATCTGAAGAGACATCTGAAGAGCTTTGTAGTGACAATATTTGGCATGGCCATGGCCATGGCCATGGGCTCATGCCATGCCTATGGAAGCCAAACGAGCCTACTACGCCTTGCACCGTGCTCGCCTCGCAGTATTTAGAAGCCAGACCTGCTCGCCTGGATATCGCTATTACACTCGACTTCTGCCTTCAGCCTAATACTACGTGTGATATCACTCAGACCGTCAGTTCTTGACCAACCTCTCAGTGCCCGTGTCTCACCCGTTTCTTGTACTCGAGCTCGACTCGACCCATTTTTATGAACATTACACCTCTCAATGGACCGTTAGCAAGCAACCCTACGTGTTTCCATCCTCTCCGAGAGCCATTCGTTTGACAAGCAATCGACACTCGACTGATGCTCATTCCACGTTAGCACGGCTTCTGCGGCTGCGGTGTGGGGAGTCGCTGTTGTGTCTTGTGTTCTGTCCCACGCGACCCTGCCATCACCTACGCGTTCATCCCCCTGGATTCTTACTCCACATGGGGAGGCGAGGCAGCCCTCAGCAAAACAAAGCAAGCCCGGCCAGCAGACGTCTTACCTGGCTGTACTATCCTCCCGGGGACTGCAGTCTGCGCGAGGCACCGGAGTACGACGAGACCAGCGACCCACCGCCCTCTACTCCGCCGGCATCTGCAAGCAACGTTCGAGTTACACTGGCTTGTTTCAGTCGGCTCTGTTGAGAAGCTTTATATACCGTTCTGGTCTGCCCGTTCCCCTTGTGCTTCGCACTCCTTGCCCTCCTAGCTCCCTTCTCACTGTCTTGCTCCCTTACGTCTCTCCCAGCGTATCAGTGTTCTGTCAAGCTACCCTACCATCACACTCGAGAAACGCCAACGGGTGCTCCTTCAGGAGCCCAATCTCGTCATCTCCGGCTCCCCGTCCGTTGCGAATCCGCGCTATTTAGGAGCACAGTCTGTCTGTCTGCTTTTGAGAGTGCAAGTTGTCGGACAACAATGTGAGGAGACTTTTGGATCTCAATTTGAAGGAACCTGTATTTTACCGGAAAAGCGATTCAAAGTCTGTTGCTTCGAAGACTTGGGACAAACCAACATCGAGGATGGATTCGATTGCTATCGTTCCCGAGGCCACCTCGGTGGACGAGTTCAGACCCCGAGAAATATCACCTACGGCGATGAACAAGGACCCATTACCCCCTAAGAAGACGAATATAAGGAAGCGAACGAAGACGGGGTGTCTCAGTAAGTTCTTCTGCCCGTTGTGCATCACATAACTCCCACAGAGTCCTTCGGGAACTGACTCGAAACAGCGTGCCGGAAACGCCGCATCAAATGCGATGAAGGAAAGCCCATCTGCCAGAACTGTATCAAGTCGAAGCGACAGTGTGAGGGCTACAACACGCGGGTGGTTTTCAAGAACCCCATGGGCGCGCTGCCTGGAGGGCCGTTTGGACCAATACCCCATTATCACCATGACCCGAATGACGCTCTCGTCAATGCCCAGTTGTCTCCGGCACACGCCAAAGCGTCCTCCTCGTCACAGGGGCCTCTTCCGTTCATTGCGCCAAAGCCTCCTAGCATGGACTTCGGGAGCGCCGAGCATTACCGATACCTTGCGGCATATCCCAATGCGTTCCCGCGGGCGAGTCCCACGAACGCGCTTGGTTTAGGCGTTCACCATCCACAGTACTTTATGGGCCAGATGTCTCCTGACCCATTTCTTCCTCCACAGTCTGCCACCTTGATGGAATCGCCAGTCCAGATGAACCAGCCGGACTTGCTCAACTTCTATGGGCCCTCACTTTCACCAACCCACCCTTTACCCCGGGGCTCAGCGCCATCCGCTCCGCCTCTCCGTACGAACTTCGAGGGGATGGACAGGTCTGATGACTCACCAATACTACCAATATCACCACCATTCTCCCAGCCGCCGTCCGTCAAGCTCGAAGCGAGGGATGTCAATGCGGACACCTGGTTCACTGATGAGGACGCCGTTTCACTTGATGTAGTGGATGACGGACAGTCGCCCGCCAGCACTATTGAACTACCCGGGCTCCCGATGGCAGATAGTATACAAGCACCCCTCGATCTGTATGGGACACAGCTGGCTTCATGCTACGTGCTTCACAGCGAGAACGCACTGTTCAATTACTCGCCGTCGCCCACGGACACACCCCTCAATGACCCGCAGACGGCTCAGGTGTTCTGGTATTTTGTCACCATGACGGCTCCGTCGCTGTCCATGTATGAGCGCAACTCAGCAAATCCGTCACGAACATTCTCGGGCGAGGCTGTGCCCACCTCTCATCGCCACATATGGACGTGTGAGTAGGCGTTTCCGGGTGTCACTTGTCAAGATCGCACGGCTGATCCTTGCAGATATCCTGCCTCTCGCATCTCTGCAGCATCCAGCCCTACTTCAAGCTATACTCGCAATAGGGAGCCTGCAAATGGCTGTCTTGAACGGTGATGTCCCTACGGCATCGTGGCTGCACTACGGCCTGTGCACCCGTCGCAGCTCCAAGAACTACCAAAGCGCGAAAAGAAGAGCCGATCCTGCTACGCTCGCTGCGACGCTGCTATTAGGCTTCTACGAAGTCTGGAGCAGCAACCACGAGAAGTGGTGTACACACATGCTTGGGGCGCGGCAGCTCATCAAGGAGACTCCATTCCGAGAGATGAGCAGACAGATACTGGGGATTCATCAGCAGAGGCGGAATCATTTCGCAGCAGTCCGGGCAGAGAACAGTCACGGCGTCTTCTTGCCACACGTAATCAACTCGCATTTTGAAATCGCAGAAGTCGACTTGGGCTTGGTCACCCGCTTGTCGGGAAAACCCGTGAATTTCATGGATGGTTCAAGCGAGCTCGCTGCCAACACGACGAAGACGAGGCAGTGCACTGAGCGGGATATCGAAAACGTTGAGCAGATGATGGATCTATATTGGTGGTTCTGCAAGATGGACGTATACCAGAGCACACTGGGGGCTTCAAAGCTGTTGTAAGTAAACAAGTCCCGCGGTTCCTATCGAGTGAGGGATGAACTGACATAAAACCAGTATGGAATTTGACCTGTGGACACAGTGTCCCCCGCGCGCGCCGATCAACAGGCTCGACCAAGTGTAAGGACTTTTTGACCTAGTTATACACCCGACCCAGCTGACATTTCCCTGTAGACATGGGACTTTCGACCATCTCCTCCTCGTTCTGGCCCGACTGTGCAACTTTGTCGCCAATGATTTGTCACGAAAAAGGAAGGCCAGGGAACAAGAATCCGGCGCAAGCCCGAGGAGTCAAAACTCCCCGCCACTATTTGCTGGTATGTTCCCCGGGAGAGGCAGCATAAGATTGCCGAGGGGCCTCAGCCCCCCGCAGGAGACATTCCCGTCGGCCGAGCAGATCCATGACGCCTTGGACCTGGAGACCAGCACGCAGAAGGCGCTCGAGGAGTGGAACGACATAATGCAGGCGTTCCAGCTGTTCAAGAGCAGCCTCGGGCCCGACTTTGAGCCGCTGAGCGACGACGCCCACCCGCCCGAGGACTCGCCCTTCGGCCCGGTCTGGACGTACCGCAACTACGCGGTCGCCGGCATCTGGATGAACTTCTACATGGGCCTGGTCATACTGCACCGCGCGCACCCCAGCATGCCGCCGTTCGCCATGGTCGCGGCGCACATGATCGCCAAGGAGACGGACCCGTATGCCGACGAGATCGGGCGGATCGCGGCCGGCGTCGCGGGGAACCTGACCATGCAGAGCGTGGTCAGCGCTGCGCAGTCCTCGGCACTAATCGAATGTTGCTTCCCCATCTTTGTCGGCGCCGTCCAGGTAAGACCACCCTCGAAAGGTGTTTCCACGTGCTCCCTTTTTTTTTCTGCTTCGTTTCGTGCGCCCATGTTGGTTAGGAAACATAACGCTGACCAATCTTGCCATAGTACCGGGGGAAGCTCCAGAGGCAGTGGGCGATCAGGCTGCTGCACCAGATCACACGGCACACCGGGTGGCAGACGGGTGACCAGATCGCCAGCGGCTGCGAGGGTGCCTGGCGCAAGGCCGCGGCCATGGGCGTCGCGCCGGTGTACGAGCCCGAGTCCGAGTCGGTCGCCCTCCGCCAGGGCTGGACGACGCGCAGGCTTGACGAGCGGATCCAGGAGGTGGACGAGGGGCATAATAAGCCGGTCCTGCAGAGGTCGGACAGGGCGCACGTTGCGTTTGGGTTACTCAGCGTCGAGGACGACATGGAGAGGCTGACTCTAGAGGACTGAGTGAGGGGGTCTGGGTTTGTGTGGATACATAAACTACATCGGTTTCGAACTGGGAGACGGTCATTCCTTTTTCGCACGGGATTTCTTCCTCGAGAGTTGGGTGATACAGCTGGTTATCGGTGGTAGCCTCCTAATTGGTGAGGATACCTGTTCGGTGTTGGCCCCTCATGTCTGATACCACTGTGGGGTTTTGTCTAGTCGTTTAAATCGTCAAAGACAGGTAATGATACAACTCTCGATGAACGGCAGTCCCCGTCACATGTTTGATCCTTCACCGGTGTCTCGTCATCTCATTTGTCCAGGTCATGACGGCCCGCTGTCGCCCGAGATTCCACTGGCGTCGAGCTTGGGGTGTCATCGGCGGTGTTCTCTTCCAGAGATCCGGGCCCGAGAGTCTCCAGAGCCCCCCTCTCCTCCAGCCACTTGACCAGTTTCTGGATCTTCCTATCCCGCTCCTCTATCTCTCGCGTCAGCCAGTCCTGTATCTCCAGCTCCTCATAGATCCTCTTTTGCAGCTGCCAGCACTTCTAGTTCGCTGGGAGACGCTCGACGACAGCGGCCATCTCTTCGTCGGTGTATATCCGGAAGCCCTTCTCCTTGGTCACGCTCGCCAGTTGCACGTTCTTGGAATCCAGCTTCTCCTCCATCACCTGCTTAAGGGTCTTGAGCACCAGGGTCTCCGCGTCTACCAGGGTGAGAGACTAAGGGGGGGTTGAATGTTAGCCTGTTGCTTGTCATAGATTGGCCCCCGCCATACATGGTCCCAACTAGCCGCTGCTCACCTTGTGGTACTCGTTCTGCAGCTCAGCCTGTGCGCCCTCGCTCCCGCTGCCAATGGCCTTCGCGTCATAGCGGTAGAAGGTGCCGCTGGGCTCGGCGTGGTACAGGCTGGGGCCGTCCTCGTCGTAGCCGGCGATGAGCAGGGCGACGCCGAAGGGCCTGCTCATGATGCTCTCCTCGCCGTCGGCGCTCTCGCCGAAGCGCAGGGCCAGGTCGCAGATGGCCTGGGTGCAGGACTCGACGCGCAGGGACTCGTTGTAGTTGAAGGCGTGGCTCTGGCACTCGACGCGGGCGTGCTCGACCATGGACCGGGCGTCGGCCTGCAGGCCCGACATGGCGCAGCCGATGTGGCGGTCGATCTCGACGATCTTCTCGACGGACGAGGTCTCGAGCAGGGTGGAGGTGACGCGCTTCTCGACGCCCAGCACCACGCCCTCGTTGGTAGCGACGCCGATGGCCGTGCTGCCGAGCTTGATGGCCTCGAGGGAGTACTCCACCTGGAACAGACGACCCTCGGGGCTGAAAGTCGAGATGCCCCGGTCTGGGTCCCGTTTGGTCAGCTGGAGCTATTGGGGAGGGCCGAGGGGGATGGATGGTGGGAGGTGGGAGGTGGGAGGTGGGAGGTGACTGACCGTATTCTGAACGTGCCATAAACATTCTGGCGGTATTTTCTAAGTAAGGCCACAAAGAGGAAGGAGAGTGCTTGTAGTGGGTAGGCTGGTGCGCGGGTTCGAGAGGTTGGGGAGCAGCGCAAGAAGATGGGAGTGTTTGACTGCCTATGGAGTGTTCAACGATGGAGTTGAGCTCCAGGCAGGGTAACTGGCGTCAGCCCCGGAAGCTACCCAGGTTCGTTGCAGGGATGGTGCGGTGGAGCATTACTAGCGTCATAAATAGCTGCTTACATTCAATGGTAAGTACATGAACCACACACACTAGTAGGTACAGACAGACGCCTAAACCGCACACCTAAACTGCACGCCTGGTCAGCATACACAAGTTACATCTCACCATTGGGCATAGATATAGTATTTGTAGCCTATGGATGACTTTTGTAGGCCTGGTTGTCACGGGTGTCGGGTTTCATAGGTGCCTGCCCAGGTGTTTAGGTGTACCATGACCATGTCAGGACTTCCACTGGTTTCTCGCGATGTATAATGAATATACCGATGTACCATTCGTTTGCAGATGCAAATTCCGATTTCCTAAAAGGGCGGGGAGGGGACAGCCGTGCTGACAGGAGCCTTATGAGGCAACTTGCCTTAAATGCTGAAGGCCACCACCGTACCTATGTAAGCCGCTTGAGTGCAGAGCAAAGGGCCCCACCACGTCAAGAGTACCCCGACACGGGTGGACGCGCCGCGGCCTAGGGCCTGGGAGCAGCATTAATCTATGGGTCGCAACAACTACAGCAAAGTCAACATTGGAACTCCAGACTCACGTCCTCGTCCCCAAGACCGCACCCCCGTGTCCCCATACTCCTCGCAACCCATGCCACCGGACCACGGTGCCCAGCTGCGCGTTGAGACGTGACGGGCCACCATGTCTACGTCCGGCAGACACGCAGCCCACGCCGCTGGGGACAAGACATCGTCGCGAATGCCCGGCACCAACACCCGCGACAGCACCACGAGAACCTCGTTTGAGTCCAGGTCGCAAAAGACAGGCACAGAGTCGCCAGGCTCAGGCCCAGACCGACCGCCACACAAGAGGACATTGTCGGGCAATCCGCGCGTGAACAGCATGCGGTCCACCGAGGAACGAGAGCGGCGCACAGAGAAGCACACCGTGACGACGCGCGAAACCTTGACGTCGAGGACAAGGAGCCCAGACAGGAGGCATGGCCCGTCCATGTCAACCGGCAAGGCTAGGCCAGATCCGAGGAGGGCCGCAGACACGGCATCCAAGGACCTGAGGCAAGAGGCGCCTCTGCAAGGCACGACTCCACCATATCCCCCCCCCCCGGCTCCGAGCATGCGCGGATGGTTATGCAGTGCTGACCTGCAGATGTTACAGCGCCCTGGGAACCGGAGGCAACTCTTTTACCGCTCACATCTGCGCCATTGGCCTCTCGAATATCAATACCGCCACTGGCATTACACGCGCCTGCTTCAGTACAACCGAGACCGCTGTCGGAGCTGTCGTTAGAGGCGCAGGAGGCTGCCATACTGGAGGACCTTCTGTTTGTTTTTATGGGCTTCGAGGGCCAGTACATTCGTTTCGCGAAAGGCTATGACCCTCACGAGGAGAGGGACCGCCTCGCTGGTCCGACGCACCGCATTCTGGCTGGCCTGGACCCGAGTCTGCAGGATCTCACAATGTCCATGTTGAAGATGGCAACTTATTATACCGCGCTGGAGACCTTTATCGACGTGCAGAGCCGCGAAGAATTTGGGTCCGTGAATCATGCGCTGTGCGCCTCCATCCGGAAATTCTTGCAGGACTACCTCGTGCTCATCGCGCAGTTGGAGACGCAGTTCCTCACAAACGACGCCTTCACGTTGCACGTTCTTAATATCCACATACTGCCGACCAGCCACATGATGTTTCAACTTTATTCACTGGCGCATGAGCTCCTGAAGAGGAATGCGCTGTTGGACGAGGAGACGGACGAGTCGAGTGATAGCGCGGATGATTTCGACCAGATCCTTGAGCAGCTCAGGGACGGCGGAGACCTCATGCCGGGGAACATGACGGGGAAGAAGATATGCAAAGGAGGCGTAGTGCTCGGTCTCATCACGAAGAGATTAGAAACCATGTCTGGAGACCCTGCCGCCAGGGCACTCCTTACGACTCTGCTCAGAGACTCGAGTAAGCCCTACATGGTCATGCTGAATGAGTGGCTCCACCACGGCAGTATCAACGACCCGCACGGCGAATTCCTCATCAAGGAGCAGAAGAGCCTGCGTCGGGAGAGGCTGGAACAGGACTACACGGACGAGTACTGGGAGAGGCGGTACACAATTAGGGAGAAGGAGATCCCGCCGCAGCTGGAGGCCGTCAAGGAAAAGGTGCTTCTCGCCGGCAAGTACCTCAACGTCGTGCGGGAATGTGGGGGCGTGGACGTCAGCAGCGACGTCAAGGACAAGCCGAAATCCTTTGACGATAGCCGGTTTCTGGAGAACGTCAACAACGCATACTCGCACGCGAACGAGTCTCTGATGCAGCTGCTGCTGACGACCCACGCCCTGCCGGACCGCCTGCGTTCCTTGAAGCATTACTTCTTCCTTGATCCATCGGATTACTTCACTTACTTCCTGGAACTCAGCGTCTCGGAACTACGAAAACCGATGCAGGTCGTGAACATTGCCAAGCTGCAGTCACTGTTGGATTTGGTCCTGCGGCAACCAGGCAGCATCGTGGCGCTGGATCCCTTCAAGGAGGACGTCAAAGTGCAGATGAACGAGATCACGCTCATCAAGTCCCTTCAACGGGTCGTTAACATCACTGGCATTGATGAGGGCGGTGCACTGCAGCCCCTGAAGGATCAACCCCTTGAGAGTGACAAGAAGGCCAATGGCTTTACGTCCCTGCAGCTGGACTACGCAGTACCTTTCCCAGTGTCTCTGGTTATTAGCCGGAAGACAATATGGCGGTACCAGGCTTTGTTCCGTTACCTGCTGTCCCTGCGGCACCTGGAGTCGCAATTATCCACGGCATGGCAGGTGCAGACGCGTGGCTTTATATGGTGCCGCAGAAGCTCAAGCAAGGAAGTCGAACTCTGGAAGAAGCATGTATCGACGCTCAGGGCCCGGATGCTGGTGTTTGTCCAGCAGCTGCTTTACTTCTGCACGGCGGAAGTAATCGAGCCAAACTGGCAGTCTCTCATGTCCCGGCTCAAGGCCAAGGACGACGGTGCATCCAAAGGGTTTACCCGGACAGTCGATGAGCTGATGCAGGACCATGTGGATTTCCTGGACACGTGCTTGAAGGAGTGCATGTTGACGAATAGCAAGCTCCTCAGGGTAAGCTCAGGGCCACTGATGCTCGTGGACTGCCCGCCTCCCTTTGGCTGCTAACCAGTGTTCAGGTCCACTCCAAGCTCATGAACAACTGCACCTTGTTCACCGGTAGTATCGATTGGATGACGAAGAACCTGGAGAGGGCCGACCCAGACCTGCAAGGGCCGACGAAACCAAGAAACATGACCGACGACCAGTGGAAGCATGTGCTGGCCAACAGGGAAAAGTGGCAGTCGGCGCACGGGGACTCAACCAAGAACCCGGAGGCCTTGCTGTCAGTAATGGCGGAGACGATGAAGGCGTGGGAATACAATTTCGGCAGGCACCTCAAGATCCTCCTCGACGCGCTGAACCACTATGCGGCGACGGAGACGGTGGTGCTGCTCAGTCTGTGCGCGAGATTGAGCGCTGCGAACCAGGGCACGGAGCACGTCGGGTTCAGGGCCGAGGATGAGTCCACTCTTTGAGCTTTGTCAGGTGATACCAAATGCCGTTATGGTCGCAAGTTGGATGGCGTTAGCTGGAGTCCTGACTATATTTTGCATGCCAGGCCCGTGAGGCCAGCGAGCATCGTCGGGACAGGGCAAAGGAACAAGGGACAGGACGGCGTCTAATTGGGAGGTCGATTCTGTAGATACTTGCGATGATACCTTGTACGCTTGGGCTGTGATGTCGTTCAATACATGTGGTCTGGTTTGCCACGCACCAACTCCAGTGATGGGTCTACTTAGTTGAACAGGGCTGTCCCAGCGCTGCCCCGGGGCTGCCCCAGGCAGCCAGGGCTCAAGGATTCGGGGGCCGGCATCGTCGGCTGGGGCGCCGAACTGGCAGCTCTTTGCCGGCCGGATGGGCCCCTCCCCTAACTCACTAACTGGAGGGCTAGGCAATGATGACAGCACCGCCCAAAGCATCATCAACGAAGCTCATGTTGCAATTCCAACACTGTCGCGTCACAACTTACTTGCAGCCAAGTCGGGGTCCCGTCACGCTCTTTTGCTTCACTTGCCCTTTGCTTCGATAATTCTGAAGTGTATTTATTCTTAAGTGCCTTTGCGAATGGTCCCTGCTAGAAACGGACCGGGTTCCCAAAACAACACAAATCATCGCCTCGTCTTTGGAAGACGGCTGCTGCCTTTCGATTCAACCACCCAACGACTTTCGTTCTTGGACGTCCCCGGAGCATCTGAATGACTTGAATGTAAACGAATCAACGACCGACTCCGGTATTTGACCCACCCTTCGACCAATCCGCACACACTCGCGCTAGTGCTGCCCAATATCGCACGCCGACATGCCTCGAAACCGCCCAGCCACGACAGGCTACGAGCGCCTGGAACAGGCCGACCACTCTAGCGATGAATCCGAAGACGACTTCATGTTGCAGAGCTCTGCGTCGTTGCAGGATCCCAGGGCCCCACGCCATAACCAGACGTCGCAGCCCAGGCCCCACTCTGGCATGGCATCGCCGAGAGCACATGCAAGCAGCAGCAGCATGACCCGGCCTGGAGGATCGAAACAGAGCCGCGGCCGGAGACTTAGGAGCAACTCGGGCGTGGATGTCAAAGCGATCAACGCACGGCTGGAGCGGTGGGCGGAAGAGATAGCCTCCAAGTTCAAGCGGGGGAAGAAGGGTAGGCACGGCGACGACGATGAAGGGCGGCTCGAAATCCATCACAGCGTCTTCCAGGCCCCCGAGGGCGTGAGGCCCGCCACGGCGCAGAGCCTGGCGGTGCCGCAGGAGGGCGTCATGACGAGGGACGAATTCGAATACATCGTCGACACCGTGCGACTGGCTATCGAGCAGGGCGTGCACCCGAGGATGATCACGCAGGGAAGCTCCGGGTCCTACTTCGCGCGGAACCCGGACGGAAAGGTCGTGGGCGTGTTCAAGCCCAAGGACGAGGAGCCGTACGCAGCGGGAAACCCAAAGTGGAACAAGTGGATTCACCGGAATCTGTTTCCCTGCTGCTTCGGCAGGGCCTGGTACGTTGGGAGAGCCTTGTTGCAGTAGCCGCGCATCTACTGACCCCCGGCAGTCTTATTCCCAACCTTTCCTACGTAAGCGAGGCGGCGGCGTACACGCTTGACTGCCAGCTACGGACTCACATGGTGCCGTACACCGATGTTGTGTGGCTTGCATCGAAGTCATTCCACTATCCCTTCTGGGATCGCTACAACTACTCCAGGAACAGGAAGACCTTACCTCCAAAACCAGGCAGTTTCCAGGTTTTCCTGAAGGGATTTAAGGACGCGAACATCTTCCTTCGAGAGCACCCCTGGCCGGACCAGTACCTATCGGGTGTACGAACAAATGACACGCATAGAAATAGGCGCAGAAGATGGGTAGATAATTGCCGGCCCATAGCCGGTCGCTTAGACGATGATGACGGTGGAGAGGACGGGGCGGAGACTCCGGACCGAGTACCTGGCCCGGGTAATTTCATGTGGACAGAAGGCTTGAAGCAGGCTTTCAGGGAAGAGCTTGAGAAATTGGTGATATTGGACTACATCATGCGCAACACAGACCGAGGCCTCGATAACTGGATGATCAAGGTCGACTGGGAGACTGGACAAGTCTCAATAGCTTCGGAGCCTGTGCACATGAATATGGACACGGAGGAGCAGCCGGACGGGCCGCGGCCGGTCGATCTGAGCCAGAGGCCGACGCAGAATCGCTCGTCATATCCCTACAAAGCACAAAGGCCCATGGAAGCGTCAAGTCCAACAGAACGGCCAATGGACCCAAAAATCAGTATAGGGGCCATTGATAACTCGTTATCGTGGCCTTGGAAGCATCCTGATGCTTGGCGAAGGTAAGTACAAGAAGAGTTCCACAGTGGAAGAGCAATCGCTGATAAAACGGCAGTTTCCCTTTTGGTTGGCTGTTCTTACCCGTGGACCTGATTGGCAGGCCATTTTCGCAGAAGACGAGGGACCATTTCCTGCCACTTCTGACCTCGACAGCATGGTGGAGCCAAACGCAACTCGCACTGAGGAAGATCTTCCAGATAGACCCGGATTTCCAAGAGAAGATGTTCTCGCGGCAAATGGCCGTCATGAAAGGACAGGCGTGGAATGTGGTGGAGACGCTGAAGACGCCGGACCACGGCCCGTTGGAGCTCACTCGGCGAGCCAAAGTCTGCGTGTGGGACGACCTGGTGGAAGTCCCCGTGGCAGTGCCCATGAGGGCGACATCATCTGAGATGCGCCGGCGGACCGAGGAAGAGTTTCAAAAGGCCATCGAGGAGGAAATGGACATTGGCGCAGCGAACAGCTCCGAGCCAGCGGCGGACCTGCTTGGCCTCGCCACGCCGCCGGCCGACCTGCCTCACCCGGGCAGGTTCGAGCTGTCGGGCAACATCACGGACACCGCCGTGGACGAGACGCAGTCGCTGGAGGACTCGAGTCTGTTCAACAACAACCACAACGAGGGCACTGCGGCGTCCTCGCCGACGCGGACCAAGCACGACCGCCCCAAGATGCCCGGGGCGCGGTTCGGTACTAGTTACCCCGGCCCGCAGCGGTCGCACTCGACGCTCAATGCCTACTCGAACAACAAGCGCGAAAGGAGGTACTCATTCGCCACGGCGAGGGGCCGGCGGAACAGCAGCTCCGTCACTCAGAACATGTACGGCTACGACGACGAACTCGAAGGGGATCTGGGGTATGCTGCCGCCGAGGGCATGGAGGGCAACCAGCGCAAGGTCATCGTGGAGAGGTTGGAACCGGTTAAGGCGCGCAACCCTGTGTTTACTTGGTGTTAGAAGGGGGGTCCAATTAAAAAAAGAAGGGGATCCAATAAAAGCAGCAACATCTCGCCGTTCTGGGTAGACTGTAATAATAGGGCACGCAGGGAGGTTGGTGGGCGGCATCATTCAACGGCGTTTTCACACGATTTGCTCGGTGTGTCATATTTCGGTGGGATCGCTTTAAATTGGCTGTGCTTCGCTTCTGGTTTTGCTCTCCGCTAGATCGCTTCTGCACAGTGATAAAAGGTCGCTTGGGCTGGGAAGGCCTATTTCCTTATTGGGTCGCTCGTTTGTTCGACGATGTTTGTCAGCGGCATCCGATCGAATAAAGAAACCCATTCCGCCAGGCTCATGACATCTTCTGCTTGTTTGATTTGACATGTACCTCTTCTTCATGATCAACTCTGGAACAATCGCAGAAACAACATGCTCACGGGTCTTCCAAGCCATTCGCGGGAAAGCGCTTGAAGGCCAATATGATGGACATGATTCGCTGGGTATACGCTGTAGGATTGAACTGCTGTGCGTCCAGGACTCTACATATCCAGATGCCTATTCCTTTGCCTCACCTATGCCTATATTGCCCGCAGATCCTGTCGCTCTGCAGTTCCTATCTAGCTCAAACCTCGCAATCTCCTTCCACCGCCGCTTTGACATCTTACCGTGGAGCTTCATGTGGGCTCCGGCCAACCGGATCAACTCGAGCGATGTGTTGTTCACGCCTCGGTCCTCGCGACCGCGAGTTGATTCATCTGCGGGAATTGTGACGGGTGAGAGCGCCGTAGGTTTTATTCCCACACCGCGATGTCAAGATCAGGACAAGCTATCCCCATCCCAAGGGAGTGCTCATCCCCCCCTCAGCCTCCACAACGACCCGTTCCCCTGGGACTTTTGTTGTGCCGCCCCACAACGTGGAAACGCATAGAAGACGGCCGAGGCAGAGAGCATGGGCATCACTTGATCTACCCACTGCGACGTTGCGACTGCAGTACATAGTACTCAACTGCAGCAGCTGTTGCTTATATTGCGTTTCTGGGAATGTCAAGACCGAGCCGGGGAACGCAGCGTCTCGTGGCCTGGTGGGACATCAAAGAAACCAGATACTCGGCACCCACGGACACAGATGGGTAGACCGGTACCTGCGAACACGACTTCAGGAAAGCAGGTTGGAATTCAGACTCCCACGGCGAGGCCCACACTCGACACCTACACCTCGTCGATGCTCCTAATCAGCCCCGAAATGTGCAAGTAAGCTCCGAGGTTTGAATCAGCCTCAACTATGTCTGAATCTGGCTTCCAACTTGAGCTTAGGTTGTGCTCTCTGATTGCACGAGTGGACATGGTTTGGCACATCGAGCTGACGTATCAGTGTGCCCTCCGTTTCCCCCGATCTGGTAATCTACTTCGAGATAAAGTAAAGACCCAAGAGCTGGAAGCCCCTGACCGGGAGGATTCAACTTGGGTACCTACCTTCCTGCCGGACGTGTAAAGCCTAAACCCCCACCTGCGTCCTTTTATCGACAGTTGTTTCTTGTTTGTTGATTTGTCATCCTAATGGTCAAATATCAATTGTGCACGTCTCCTTCCGTTGCCTTTATTTTTCGCTTGGCCGCATAAGTGTCTGCAATTTTTTTGGCCGCTACGAAGGGACGCAGACCTGCGGTGTTTCTACCGAGTCACTCATGCTTCTGCCGCTTCTGCTTGGGAACTCCAATCAAAGGTACAAGCCTGCAGAATCTGCGGCCGCCGTCGACGCAGCCACAGGGGACAGTGATGAAATTCATGCGTAATGTATGCACCGCATGGCGGGACGGTGAAGCCGTGTGCAACAAGCAGTCAGGTTGCAGATGCAGGTGTTGTACGACCTTGGGCGAGAATTGACACCATGCACGTCAAAAACATCCTGAGGTCTGGCTCGGTTGTCTCGCAACTTGGGAAGCTCCCTCTCTGAATGGGAGTTGCGAGAGAGAAAAAGATGGACGGGATCTGAGAGGGCGACATGACTGGAGCGTGGCGTGGGCCTAGTAATCCGAGGGAATGGAAACTCGGCTCTTTAGTGTCCCAGTACTTCGGGTCAAGGGCAGGCCAGGGGTGGCCCTGTTAGGGAGGTGACGCCACGCCGGGCCCCCAAGGTCGGGTACCCACCCACGGCTAACCTCAACGTCCGGCCTAACTTCCGCACAAAAAACTAAGGAACCGTTTTCAACGCCACGGGCCCCAGGCTTGCTGCGGTGCCCCTCTTCCTTCGTCCCATCAGCTTTCGCCAGACGCAACGGCCCGAACTAACGCTGCTGCTCGTTCCTGCCCCTGGCGTGTGGTCAGTCACGGCCTCGTTTCCGTGATTGAACCCATCCCGACTCCGCCCGACCGCCCGCTCGCCGTTCTCAGCTCTGTGCGGAGGTCCCTCCAGAGATCGTCATGGGGGATGATTGGCGCGGCGCGGAGTCGAGAGAGACGGGGGCAGATGTGGGTACTCTTGCGGTGATTTTGTATACCGAATCGGTCCTCGTCCCATCCACCACCGTTTCAGTCACTGGACTCCAGTATCCGACAGGGGAACCAGGCTGGTTGCAGAGTGCATAGGCCAGACTTTAGTCCTTGGCCGGAGGGCCCAGTGGCCTTCCTTAGCCATCTCGTCGACTCGCGTTCTATGGGCCATGGGCACGTTTCGCTTCCACCACTCAGGCTTGAGGCCTGGACAGGGCACAGCGGTACGAGAGGCAGGGGCCCAGGGTCGTGCCACTTGTAAATTGTAGCCGTTGACTACTACTTTTGCTTGCAGAACAATTGTGTGCGGAAGGAGGATCGGCAGGCCGAATCTTGGTCCACGTCAGGATAACCCGGCCTCTTCAGGCGCGGAGGATCCCAACCTAATGCCGAGCTATGGACACTGGGACAAACCTTTGTTGCCCGACACCGCCATCTGTCCGGCTCCGAGGATCGAGTACTCGATTGCAGTGGCCGTTATTGAGAGACCATAAGCAGTGGTAGCCGCCAGGGTAGGTACGCAGTTGACCCACCAAAATTGTCACTCTGCTGGGTGGACAGTTTGCCGTATTGAAGGTTGTCTGTCTGAATCCCGTACTGGCAACGAGCCCAATGCCGAGGTTTCATCGGGCCCTTCACGCCTTTGACGGCGTCTGTAATCCACTTGCTGTCTTTCATCATCAACTCTAGACCGTGCTAGACTATGGACAGACTTGTCTCCTCCTTCAGGCCTATCATCTTTGGCCTAATATCCGCCAGTCTTTCTCATGCGCGAGAAGTTTACTGCTCGATCTTGCTCCCGGCGACTCCGGGGCAAGGCCTTCAGGGTCTCCAGTATTTGGCCTCTGTCTTGTCAACTCTGGACTGGGGTATCTGCAATCAGTCGGCCTACCGTGGGACAAAGCGGGTTCCAATAGCTCGACTACTCAGCCGTGCATACTCACCATAAGCCCCGTATGTTGACCTGCAGGTAACTTGGGCCGCTTCTCGTTGACCCTGTTAGTCTCCTGTCCACGTACCACGGTATCTGCGCTAACGTTAGGTCCCTGGATATTGTTTGGACGAGCTTGCTGGGATGTATGCTTTTTGGCCACCGGCTGCCAGGACTGCCAGACGGTCGACCCACAAAGGCTCTGAAGAGTGGAAGCGGCTAGGATGGAGTTGCATCAAACTAAATTTGACCCAGCCACCTGGTCTGTGGCCCGTCTTGTGTCCACGGCCAAGAAAGTCCTTGTCGTTACCATATCCGGCTGGCTGGAGATAGCCAGAAGCAAACCATACCGGCATATCTGTTGCGAATTATGCCCTGAGTGGACTCGATTTGGGTCTAGTAAGTTGGCGCAGGGGAGCAGCATATGTGTGTGCCTGTCTTCATACTGGCGCAGGACCGAGACCGACCTACTGAGTGGCCTGCCTGATGCAACGTGGCATTGATCTGAGAAGAATGATGCAAGCTGAGGCCCAGTTTTCCAGGGTCTCTGTTGTGATCTCTCGGGTGAAATTGGCGGAGGCCAATGGGTAGGGGCTTGATGAGAATCTATGTCCTGGTCAGTTACTCCTCTCTCCTGATCCACCCAGCTTCACCCCATCCTACTTGGCCTACATGACCAAAAGGTAGACGTACCCACACACTTGCAGAACACTTGCGGGCATGTATTTATTGACAGGTGCAGAATTCCCAGGATCCTTCATCCCATGGACAACATTCTTTTCAGTGGTTTTCTGGGCACAACCACTGGACCCTTTGATCCCGTCAAATCGGCGCCAGAGTGATCCGGCCAGCTTCGTAAGCATCCAGCCTTCTAAAAGCCCTTGTTAGCGCCTCGTTCTCCATGGAAGCAGAGTAAGGTCTCCCGTCGCCCAGTCGTCGCAGTGCTCAGATGGTGCTGAAACATACGGTGCCAACAGTGATTCTCAGGGCATCCCCGTGCCGGATGCGTATTTAGAGACGGTCGAGTTCCACGGCAGGTTGTTCCAGAAACATGCCTTGCAGCACAAGATATACTTCGCCCCGGTCGATGAGGTAATTGCGAAAGTCTGCCATGTACCCGCCATGTCGCCCGAGGATAGCCTCCTCAGGGTGTCATGGGATGGCGTGTCTCTCCAGCTTCATAGTTGTTGGGGAAACCTCAGGGATGCTCACGCTGAGGACAGGAAGAAGCACAACGCCTCCAGCTTTTCCACCACGTATTCCACATACTTTTCGACAAGCGGCTGATCTTCCCACCAATTCCCGACCCGCGGCGCATCCTCGACTGCGGGTTTGGCTCAGCATCTTGGGCAATCGAGGTTGCTGACTCGTATCCACGTTGCGAGGTTATCGGGGTGGACATTGCAAGCCAGATGAGCCCCGCCGACCAACCCCCGAACTTGTACCTCGAGGTCGACGACTTGAACCAAAGGTGACACCCGAGCTGAAGTGGACCTGAACTGTTTTGATCTGACGCATAGGCAAGACTCAACTTCAGTTCCTCCCACTTCGACATTGTCCACAGCCGGTGCGTAGCAGGAGGAATCGACGCAGGCAGGTGGAGTGAATATACGAAAGAGCTGAATCGTGTCCTGGTCGCAGGAGGGTGGTGCCAGATGGTTGAAGTGTATTTCAATGCACAGTCCAACAACGGCACCCTGACTGATGGTGAGTTCAAAAAGAACCGTGGACCGATGGTGCTGGCACGCTGGTATTCCTCTCTGCATGAGCTGGGCTCTCCCAGTGGAACAGCCTCATGGATGAAGAGACCAGCGACCTTTGAGAGGTTGATCACTTGGGTATGGAATGCTGACAGCCGGCTCAGGTCACGGTCTTCGACGGTGGTATGTCGGATAGTAGCCAAGGCCCGGAGCAGTCGTTGACAATCAGCAGGTCTCAGCTATACCTGCAAGGCCTCCAGCCAGAAAAGGACGGCAGAGCAGGCATGAGGCTAGAAGAGCTGATGAGGAACGCAGGTTTTGAGAACGTTGAGTCCCGTATGATGCAACTGCCTCTGTGTGGATGGCCGGATGGTCTGTGACACCCGACTTGCTGCAGAGGCGCGCGTATGCTGACAGGTGCTGACGCAGACGCGCGGGAGAAGGAGGTCGGGACTGCGAACCGTGAGAACATGTCTCATCTCCTCAGCTCGCTGGCCATCTACCCATTCACTGAGCGGCTGCACATGTCGATTTCCGAAGTCCAGGTGCTGCTGGCCCAGGCTCGCAGAGACGCGCAAAACCCGGGCCTCAAGGCGTATTTCCCCGTGTGCGTTGATGTCCGCCGGTTTGACAAATGAAGACTTGCTGACTCCGGGTGGCACTGGCAGGTACGTGTGCATTGGCCAGAAGAAGAGATAGCAGCCGAACAGGTCAAGAGCATCACAGATGGATGGGTGAACAACAACTGGATTGGGTGGACCTGGAACGAGAAGACTTGTCTCCACAACGGAGCGGGAGCCTCGCCGCTGCGGCTGGGGAAGGGACTGCTCTGGCTGGGGGATGGCGCGCATCTTAGAGACCAACAACAAACGTCCTCCTGAGGAGCCTTTTTAAAATCTTATTTTCTTGTTTTACAATCGAAGACCCCCAACACGGCGATGAATGAAGGCACTTGCAGAGAACTGACACACAGCCATACAATTACCAATGGCACCAGTGATGTACAAGAAGACGGTTGCCATTGGTTTCCACGAAGTCTCCCACCAACTACCGAGGCACTGCAGAAGGAAGAGAGGGTACCTCGGGCTCCACGTGGATGCAAGGGTGGTGGTGCCTGGCAGTGGGTGGAGGTGGAGCTCAACGGGCGGCAGGGGAACAAGAGGGGTCGGCCAGAGCTCCAAGCTGCAAGCTGCAAGCTCCAAGCTCGTGCTCGAATTTTCTCCATAGCTGATGTGCACTTGACCTTTTTGTAACACCCTCCTCATATTTCTCCCGTTCAACAACAACCCGTCGTACAACAACACCTTTGAATTGGTGGGCCCTTTTCCAGATCACTGCCTATAAATCAATCCGCTGCTGACAGCACCTGGACAAGTCCCGGCAACAACTCCCCAGCAGCAATGGCTAGTAATTTTTCCAGCCGAGCCATTCGCAGGCTTGCATCCTCACAGTTTCGACTGCCAACTCCCAGAATCGGCGCCAATGGCCCCATGTGTCTACAGGCGTGTAGACAGTACACCTCAGAGGCCCCTCCGACACCACCGCTCCTGGCCAAAATCAAGACGGACCTCAAGACCGCAATGAGGGCCAAGGACACTGCCCGACTGTCGGTCTTGAGGGCCGTCCTGTCCGCAACAAACAACGCAGCCAAGACATCCTCCCCGATCAAGACCGACGTCCAGCTCGTTCAACTTCTCAAGAAGACGGCCCGTGGAAACCAGGAGGCCGTTGAGGAGGCTCGCGCGGCCGGGAGGGAGGACCTCATCGCGAAGGAGGAGGCTCAGGTCAAGATCATTGACGAGTACATCGCGGCCAGTGGCGTACAGACCCTGGGCAAGGATGACATCCGGGCCATCGTGGAGAAGGCCATCTCCGAGATAAAGGCCGAGGGCGTGGACGAGAAGAGACTATCCGGCGAACTCATCAAGCGACTGATGGCCAAAGATGGTCCCCTCGAGGGTAAAGAAGTCAACCGGTCCGAGGTCGCGCTCATTGCCAAGGAGTTGTCCAAGTAAAGCTCGCAGCCGGCACCACTCGCCGCCCGCGGTGTCGAACACTGACAATTGCCTGGGACCGGTGATTAGGGTTCACCCACACCCGTCCTGTACGATCATCTGTATAAAGTCATCCAAGCAAGCATAGATTGGATATGAGAATCACAACGCCAGGGAAAACCCCCCCTCTTCCAACCACACAGACCGTATGCCCACGGGCGCGCGCGACTGGGACCCGAGCGGCTACATAGCGCATCTCGGGCCCGGAAGATTGCGTCGAGGTGACACTGGGTTGGTCCGACTTCTCAAGGCACGGCTTCGGGGAACCGAAAACGACAGCCGCCAAACTTGCATTGTCTCCACGTCATGACACTGCAGGCACGTGTGTGCTGCAGGAGAAGTTTGTCCGAGTCAAGCGAATCTTCATCGCGGTGCAGCTGCAAGCTCTTCCTTCCTATAGGGTGCCCCTCAGGGCCAGTAAGCAAGTGTCCATGCTGTGCTTGTGGACCCGCGACGCCGACTCTCGCCTTACGATTCTCCTCCTATTTGGGTTGGCCTGGATCGTCGATGGCCCCCATAGTCGAGGGCACACTCAAGAAAATCAAAGTCCAGCAAGCCTCTCGCCGGTTGGCCCGTTCTTCCGCTGCTTGACGTGCGCCGAAGCGATCTGCGAGCCAAGCTCAGCCATGATCGGCCAGGCATACCCTGATCGTTGTTTTGTTTCTGGCCAAAGTGACCAAACGACAAGGGTTACAGGGAGCACAACAGCGAGGCGCTTAGGTTGCTGTCCTCGCCCGGAATGTCTGCCAGAGCTAGGTTGGGGCTGCTACAGGAACAGCATTCAATGAGGAGCGCTGAGCCCCTCATTCTCATCCTCTTCCCCATGGGCTGACATCGTCCCACTTCTTCACACTCAGAACGGGACGCCGCGTTCCCTGTGCGACCCGATTTGCAATTGCTCCGAACCTGTAGTCCCGACCCCACTGTTCTTGCCCCTTGCATCCTCTAATATAATAAAGGCGTCCGAAGGCGGCCCCCCGCCGGCTGCTTGACTGCTGGACGTATTGTTACCGACACATCCGCAAGGCACGAGACGAAGAGCGCCCTGTGCTTTTGGACATTACTGTCTTTCTCGACCCCGTGTTGTGTATCGGACCCGGACAAGACATGACTATGGAGCGGCAAGCCGCTGCAACGAACACCGAGTTCTTCAGCAGCCTCAGCCACAGGCACCACGCCCCTAGTGCCTTGACTACACAAGAACAAGAGGTTCGCGGAAGGAAGCGACGCAAGGATCCCGTTCATGTTACGTTCGGCAGGCCTCAGCACAACCCGTCTGCCGGGTCGACACTCCGCGGCCGGTGTCGCCACCGGTCCCCATCGAGGCTAGCTATCGCATCTCGCACAACCTCGCACGACACGAAGGATGTCTCGGCGTCGGGTTCCAAGCGTCGGCTTGTAGCGGTGATCACACTCCAGCCTGAGAACCACAGACGGAGCCGGAGCCCGTCCCGTTCTCGTTCGGCCGGGGACTCAAACACGCTCTCCGCCAAACGAAGGCGACAGAGGACCCAAAGCCGCAGCAGGCCGCACCACGAAAAGCAAACGGCCACTCCAGTCACGCAGTCATACGGGACAGCCATTGAGTTCGGGTTCCTATCTGCCCAAGAACATAAGAAGGAAGCTGTGCCTGGTGTTTTGTGACAAAGTGAGGTTGGCGGAGCCCAGGACAACGGGCGCAGCCGACAAGAAACAATAGCAGCGGACTTCAGCACCTGCAAACAGAAACCCGAGGGAACATCGGTACATCATATCGCCCACCTGGGCGCATGACACTCACACACAACCCCGCAGCACGCATTTTTTACACCTGCTAGCAAATTGGAGGATGTGTGGGTGTGCGAACTGCGATGGGTGATAGAGACTCGCATCCGCTATGACACGAAAGTCGTTATGGTTTACGTCCCGTTCTCCCCGGTGCACACCACGGCTTTCAAAACTTATACGGCGCGGCATATATACCGCAGAGGCTGATGTGCAAGCCTCGTATCCACTTCGGTATCATGATGTGGAGGCATTTGAGAAGGTGCGGAGGTTTAGAGATAATCGGGGGCAATGGCCCTACAAAACACGGCCCTTGTGAAAGGAGGGGGGGGCGGGGAGGAGATGGAACGAGAATGAAGGAGAGAATCAAGGCGTTGAGGCTTCTGCATGAGCATTTGAGCATGGACACGCTCACTGCTCGTTCCACGAGGTCGGTCAAATGTGATGAATTGTCGGGATGGCGAGAGACTCGGCAGACCAATGAGATGCAACCCCGACAAAGCACGGCATGTCCCACAGCCTGACAGCCCAAGCCGGTAAGTGTGTGGGCAGCCGGTAGGCAAAGGCTGACACATAAGGCGTGCCCCTTTTTGCAGGCGGTCCATATCTGAACGGTTTGAGGCGTCGATAGAAGCGGACCTGGCCATTGGCCGGCCCGCCTGTGGTGGTCACAAGGACAAGAGCGATGGACCCAAATACGGGATTTGTATGATGGCATATCAGTAGTCAAAAGGATGTGTACAGCACAATTCCCAACGCCGCCCACTATACTAGGCTGTATGTATTCTGCTTCAAGCTTTTCTATCGTTTTATTCGAGATGGGAAGACGGTGTGTTTCACCATCAGAAAGACCAAGTAAGTGATGCCGGTACATGTCGGTCAGGAAGTCCCTCGTGGCGTATGGACTATGGTAGACATTGGAGAGCAGGAATGGTTTATAATTGGTCACATGGGGGTGGGTGGTCAGGGGGCCAAGAAGTTGATATTGTCGGCCTGAACCTGCAAAAAGCAGAGGGTCAGCTGACGAGTAAGTGTTTGATGATTGTTGGGAGCTTTAGAAGCTGGGGAGGTCAAGTGTATCTATAGGCTGCTACCCACTTAAGTACCTAGTAATGGATACTGCAGGGGGTGAGAAGTATGTGCCTAGGGCTAGACGGACGTTGTGTCGGCGGCCACGACAGCCTCGCATATCGTTCCTTGCTACAATGTCACGTCACGTCACTCACGTACGTCACGTCGTCGGTGGGTTCAGTCCGTATGCTCCAACCTCCAGATATACCACTCCAACATAGTATATACAACCGGACAGACAGCCAGACAGACAGCCAGCCAGCCAGACAGACAAGACACAGACAGTCAGGTCAGTCACCCAGCCAGTCAGTCAGTCAGTCAGTCAGTCAGTCAGTCAGTCAGTCAGTCAGTCAGTCAGTCAAGTCGGTGGACAAGGCGCGCATGGCATGGTGGGGACTCCGTCCAAAGTCTCCAGTTTCTGAGTGGCACGTGCGCCACGGGTGGTCCCTTTGGGCCTAGGCTGCTGCACGGCTGTGGGAATGGTGGGGTCCTCAAGGAAGGCTTTCCGCTCTCCGCGCCAGCCTTTGACTGCATCATGTGCCAGGCGTTGGGGGGCATCCTAGCGCGTGTCGCGATTTCCTCTTGCCTCTTGGGCCCTTGGGGCTCTTGGGGCTCTTGGGGCTCTTGTCTCTGGCCGGTGCGGCAGGGCGCGACGACCATGTTGCGCCTAGGTACTGGTATTGTCTAGATAGAGAGGGAGAGAGGGAGAGGCTCCCCCTTCCAACCCACTGACCCACCCAACAACCTTTGCAACGTCCGGTCTCAGGTTCGCTGACATATCTACCGTGTCTCTCCCTCCCCCCACCCCTTCCCGGAAACCTATTTTCTCTTGACTGGTGACGCCTGCCACTCGCTTTCAGGGTCCGCCCCCGTCTCGCGCCGCATCCATCCCGGACAGGAGTGCGCCTTTCTCTCCCAGACTGTCAGCCTCGCTCGCCGACTTGCTCAACACTCCTCCACCAGTATTGCCTCTCTTCTTACCCTCGCCGCGTGCGGGCCTTGGTTTAATGGGGCTTTCTTCCATCGAGGTTGCTTTCCTACACCAGCTCACGAGACGAGACGCAAGCCTGTCGCCCTGCGTGACAGAACCCTCTGTGACCCCCACGTCGAGAACCACCAGACCGTAAGGCTTTGACAACCACTCTGCCCTCCTTGTGATGCCGACTCCGACCTCCGACCTCCTGGTTTGATTTCCTTCTGGAGTGTGCATCCCGACATCTGCAAGGTGCCACTGTCATCCTGCGCGTTCGAACTCAAGCCTGGGCCGAGTGCCAATATGGCCTCGAAAAACCTCCAAAATGGTACTACTTTGAGCATTCCTGCACCCCTTCCTAAGCCCCCCTGGAGACCTGCTCGAGCGTTTTCCTTTCGCGATACCTTGCAGAACCCTTTGCGCACCTAGTCTGACTCTGCCCATCGATCAAGGTCAACCCACGAGGCCACAGCTGCAGACTTGGGATGCTGCGGCCCTCCTGAACCCAAAGGCCGCCGCCGTCTCGGGCCAGCAGGCGGGGCTCCCCTCCATACCTTCCAGGCCGCCCTCGAATGGGCCTCAACTCGCGAATCACCATGCGCCTCAAGTCGCTTTCCAGTTCTCCACACCCGACGCTCACGACAACCCTCACTCACACCCTTCTAGGCCTCCGACGACACCAGACGGCGCAGGTACCTCACGGCACTCGACCCCGAATGGCATGAGCTCTATGATAGAGCGCATGAACAACCTTCAAGATCGCACTAGTGTGCCGGTAGCGAAGAGACGAAGGGTCGAGGAGGACTCGCAGGAACAGGGGTCCAGGAATGGCTTTCACGGCAGCGGAAGCAACGGCTTCCTATCTGGCTATGTCAAGCAAAAGCAGCAAGAGGGCCAGGTCGGCCCTTCGGTCCCGCCGCGGCCTCAGAGTACTGTTGATCTAACTGGGGGTACTTGGACAACCTGCCCATCCTGGACATATGAGCCTGAACTTGATGCTGACGGCGAGTAGGAGACGACGACGATGACCTCGTTGAGGTGGCAGACCCGAGGGAGCAGGAGGTTTGTTTTGGTATGATTGGGGGTGCTTCGGTTAACTGCCACATTGTTCCCTCGCCAAAACCAGGCTCCCGATTCTTGACACCGGGTAGCTGGCCCCAAGTAAAGGTCGTACTGCGGAGGATCGCAGAGGACAGGTCCATGACGATTGAGGTATATGACCACACGAGGAAGATCATCGGCAAGCTCGACGCCAGGACTGCTCACGGCCTAGCCCCGCTGCTCGATGCGCGCCTGCTGGGCCTCCGGACTGATGCCATGATTGGCATACGGCGACGTCTCCCCGACGAGGAGGCCGGTAGGCCCATCTCCAAGTCATACCCTCTCCAGCTGATGGTCTACGGAAAGTACAAGTACGCAAAGACGGTTGGTTACAACCTTGAGAAAGCAGGCTTGAACCTCCTGAGTCCCACTAGGGTCGACAAAGGTGTCCGAGTTTTTAACCCTCTTGCAAAGGAGAACCGGCCTGCCGCAGCCCCTAGGACATACGCAAGCCCCGCGCCCCCTCCTGTCGCGCGGACCGAAGAAGAGATCCGATCCGATGTGCTCAGTGTATTTGATTCCCTGAAAGGGACAGATGATCTCCCCGAGCAGGAGCCAGACGACCGCATAGTGACCCCCCTCCTAAAGCACCAGAAGCAGGCTCTGCACTTCATGACAGGGCGAGAGGACACCTCGAACATGGTGGACGAGCTGTGGCAGAAACGGACCGACGCCCGCGGGCAGCTCACCTACTACAACGTCATCACCAACGAGCAGTCCCGCAGAGCACCCGCCAAGGCACAAGGAGGTATCCTAGCCGACATGATGGGGCTGGGAAAGACTTTGAGTATTCTGTCGCTGGTGACGTCTACGATCCCGGCGTCGCTGCAGTGGGTTCAGGCGGAGCCCGCGGTGCACGCTGCGGTGGACAAGCGGCCGTCGAGGGAAGTCCCGGACAACTTTGCGCCGCCGAAGGCCGAGTCTTTGGGTCTGACCAAGCCGAAAATGAACTCGAAGGCCACGCTTCTGATCTGCCCCCTGAGCACGGTCACGAACTGGGAGGAGCAGATCAAACAGCACGTGCGGCCGGACTCGCTGTCCTACCACATCTACCACGGTCCACACCGGATAAAGGACTCCGAGAGGCTGGCAGAGTACGACCTAGTGATCACGACCTACGGGTCCGTCTCGAGTGAGCTTAATGCCCGCTTTGCTAACAAGCGAGGCCCTCATCCGCTCGAGGACATTGGATGGTTCAGGATCGTGCTTGACGAAGCTCACATGATACGAGAGCAGTCGACGCTGCAGTTCAAGGCCATATGCAGGCTTCAGGCTAACCGGCGGTGGGCCGTGACGGGCACGCCGGTGCAGAACAAGCTCGAGGACCTCGCCGCTCTGCTCGCGTTCCTGCGCATCAGGCCCTTTGACGACCGCAGCAAGTTTAACCAGCACATCGTTGCACCCTTCAAGCTCTGCGACCCCAACATCGTCCCCAAACTTCGCATTCTGGTTGACACAATAACTCTTCGCCGTCAGAAGGACAAGATTAACTTGCCGAAACGGCACGACATGGTCGTCAAGTTGCCATTCTCGCCCGACGAGCGGCGCATGTACGACGCATTCGAGAAGGACGCCCAGGTTCGCGTGAGTGTCCTCGCCGGCCAGCGCGAACGCATGGTGGGCGGGAAGACGTACATCCACATCCTGCAGGCAATATTGCGGCTTCGTCTGTTCTGCTCTGGCGGAAAACATCTCCTGAATGAAGACGACCTGAGACTGCTCGAGGGCCTCAGCCAAGACTCTCCCATCGACCTCGACAGCGATGATGAGGATGAGAAGTCGGGACTCACGGAAAACCAAGCGTACGACATGTTCAACCTCATGAAAGACACGGGCGGCGATAACTGCATAGGATGCAACCAAAAGCTGGGCGCCAAGGAAGGCGCTGACATCGAGTCAGAGCGCCAGGAGGAGGTCATTGGTCACATGACGCCTTGCTACCACCTGATCTGCACGTCATGCATCAAGGAGATTGAGGGCACCTGTGCATGTGGGCTGGGCATCCCCGCTCTTGTCGCGCTGCGCTTGACCAGGGCGGTCCAGGAGCACGATGCCCGCGCTGAGGGTAGAAGCCGCAATGCCAGCGGTGGCAAGGGGATCAAGGATTATACCGGCCCCAACACCAAGGTCAGGTACCTCATCGAGCAGCTCAAGAAGTGGCGGGACAAGGGTGCGGCCAAACCAGACGAACCACCTTACAAGTCCGTGGTCTTCTCCCAGTGGACGACGAACCTGGACCTGATCCAGATGGCCCTAGAGGCAGAGGGAATCGTCTTTGTCCGCCTCGACGGCAAGATGTCCCGGACGGCCCGCACCCGGTCTATGGACAGCTTCCGCGAGGACCCCGAAGTCCAGGTGATTCTCGTCTCCATAACCGCCGGCGGGCTGGGCCTCAACCTCACGGCCGGGAACTCGGTCTACATAATGGAGCCGCTCTTCAACCCGGCCGCCGAGGCGCAGGCCATTGACCGCGTGCACCGCCTGGGCCAGAACCGTGAGGTCCACTGCATCCGGCTTCTGATGGAGGAGTCGTTCGAGGAGAAGATGCGCGTGCTGCAGGACAAGAAGATGAAGCTCGCATCCCTCAGCATGGACCGCGAAAAGGGCGTGGGCGCCGGCCAGCTTTCCAAGTCGGAGGCGGCCAAGCAGAGGCTCATGGACCTGCGCAGCCTCTTCAAGTAGGACCGGCGGCGCTCCCGTTTCGCGCTACAGACATGCCCTTCCGCTCGCTTGCCTGGGTCGCCTTTCCCTACGACTATGGCCTGTCTTCTTTCCTCACCACTCACTCCCTTGCTAGCTCTTCCTCCATTCGACGGGCTGAAATCTTTTCCATGGTGAAACAATATCAATATCCTTCCAGGTGGCCCTGGAGATTTGGCAGGAAATGGTGGTGTGGTTCGGTTTGGTGACAGTGGCGATGGTCCGCTGAACACATTTGCATCCCTAATCATTTTTTTCCTTCATTTTTTTAGAATCCACATTCCGGGAGGCCGGCGGCGGTACCACGTCGACTGGTCGTCATGCATCAGACCCTCGGCGGGTCGGGGTGGTGTTCTGGGGAACCGGGTGGGATTCAGTGGATGGGGTGGGGTGGTGGGGCGTCACATGGTCTGCTAGAGGGGGAAAGGGGATTTGTGTTCTTTTTTATTTTTCCGTCCAGATATCGACGGATGGCTGCGGCATCACCACCTACAGCAATCTTCTTCTTCTTCTTCTTCTTTTTTATTGGTTTTATGCATCATAGAGGTTCTGTGCGCTGCCTTTCCCTTTTTCTCCAGCTGTAGCGGAGACAACGGCAGCACATGTTAGCGTGGTGGTGGACGGCACCGGCAGCTTCGGGTGGTTACCTCGATGCTGGCCGGCCACCCTATGCTGCAGGGCACGAAGTACATTTTGCGCAAAGATATGGCAGGGGACCGGAGGTAGATACCCATGAGATTACAGATTTTGATACTCGCAAAATTTCGGTGATTTGAGAGCCCTGTGGTATCACGTTTGCGTGGAACTATCCTTGGTTTGCCCTCAGACAAGTTAGGCCACAAGGCGATTTCCTGGTACACAACGAACGATTGGACGACAAGACGTCACATACACCACAGGTCAGAGTGAACTAATTATTTCACAACTTGTATGATATGCCACTTTCTGAGGACAGAGATTTGGGTCTAGAATGACCGTGTTCACATGTGGATACTATCTGCTATGCTCTTCCGGTAATGGACGACTCAAACAAAGTGACAGTGCAACCGTCAGGTTTCCGGACTGAATATTCGCGCTCAAAACTCCGCCTTCCCTGTACCGTTGGATCCTTAAACGCCTCTAAAACCCAATCTTTTAAGCCAAAGGAGTCGTGGTGGATAAAACGAGCCTCGTGCGGCTTGGCTGGACCTGAACAGTCGTCGCTGGATCGTGGGGACGCTAGCGGCGGTGGATGTGCAAATCCCCACTTCAGTACCACCGAGCCGCTGGACCCCAGGAACTTAAAAAAACACATTCTTCGCTCGTTCATGCAGCGTCAGCGCTTGCAACAGGCATGGCGACCTTTGTCGGCTGGTTACCGGCACGGATAATGCGGTTTCCTGAGGAGTCGTTGACATAAGACACGTCCTTGTTCTCCATCTGTGCACGCTTCCAGATCTCAACCTCGCAGCCTCCGCGCAGGACACCGACGCGCATCGTGCTAAGCAGGTTGTGGGCAGCGTTGGAGTGGAGGTAGACACCACCATTGAAAATGGCAGTGGCATCCTTTCCGATACCCGAGGAGATGAGGGCCTTGCCACCGGGGTGGTCCTTGATGAAGTCGGTCACGTCGTGGATGACACCGGCAATGGCAACAAGACCCCTACCGTTCTTTGCCTGCTCGACGTAGTCATCCCAGTCGATGACAGGCAGCTGCTCGAGGGGCACGCCCCAGTCCAGCTTGGCCCGCTTCTGGTCGAGCTTCTTCTGCTGCTGCTGGAGGCGGCCCTTCTCGATCTCGTTCCTGCGGAAGGTCTTGAGGTCAGAGGCGAGGCCCAGCTGCTTCCACAGCCAGATGGACCACTTCGTAGGGTCGTACTGCCACCAGCTGATGGCATTGCGGTAGTCGGAGGGGAACTCGTGGTGGAAGTTGTGGTAACCCTCGCCCAGGGTGACAAGAGCTGTGACGACATGGTCCCTCGGGCTGTTACGGTCATCGAAGGGCTGCTCGCCCAGCCAGTGAGCCAGACTGTTGACGCAGAAGGTAGCCTGCTGTACGAAGAAGATGCGGAGGATGCCCGCGTACACATAGCCGCCCCACCAGTCACCCCAGCCAAGACCGGCAACCAAGGTCGGGAAGACGACGCCCATGAAGATGACGGACTTGATGAAGTTCAGGTGCTGCCAGACGACGACGGGGTCCTCGTTGAGGTCGGTGATATCGGTTCGGCCGATCCGCTTGGGGTTTTGCTTCATGACCATCCAGCCAATGTGGCTGTACATGAGACCCTTCCTCACCGAGTAAGGGTCCTTGACGGTGTCGGTGTAGCGGTGGTGGGCACGGTGGCTAATTCCAGAGGTCAGTACATGTGGGTGGCCGGGCGGGCAAAGAAATCAGCGAGACAAGTCAACTTACTCCCTGGACCACCAGCGAATAGAACCCTCGACGGCACCAGCTCCAACAGCGGCGAGGTAGATGCGGAGGGGCAAGGAAGCCTTGTAGCTGCGGTGTGCCCAAAGACGATGGTAGCCGGCAGTGATACCCAGACCGGTGTTGAAGTAATAGATGACGGACCACACGGCGGTCTTGAACTGGAGAGGCACCCAGTAGGTGGAAATCCTAGTTGCAAGGTCAGCCACGTTCCAGATTTTCCCCTATGTCGCAGTCACCCGGTTGGGGGGGGGGGTGAGGTTACTCACAGTCCCAACAGAGGAACGAAGATGATGAAGGTGACATTGAGCCAGTTGACGTGCTTGTACCAGTTCTTGAGGGTGATGGGCTGCTCGGTGATGTGTGGCTTCTTCAGGTCATACTGCTTTCCGCGGACTGGCTTGTAGTCGGCAGTGCCGTCTGGGAACGCCTGGGCCTGAGCCGCTGTGGCGGATGAGGCCATGTTGAGAGAGGGGGAGGGGGAGAGAGAGAGACAAGAGAACTGTGTTGTGAACGTCCAAGACAAAGCCTCCCTCGAGATTGGTATAGAAATACCCCGTGAGAGGGTTGTGTGGGGCTTGGGCGATTGGTTTGGAGTCAGAAGAGAAAGGTGACACCAACAACCAAACAGGTGGAAGGGAAAGAAGGCAGCAGCGGAGGGCGTGGGAGATTTATTATTATTCAAGATCCAAGCAGCAGCAACGTCTTCTTGTTGGGAATTCAAGATGCGGCAGGGGCGAATGGAACCGCGGGGGAGTGGAGCTTCCCAAGTCGGACAACGGCCCTGGCCCAAGTTCGCTTGGAAATCTTGTTGCTGGTTTCGTCTGCTCTCTGTTTTTGTTGGTGGGTCCTCAGAGAAGCAGATTTGCTGCACAGCTTTTGTCTTTTTGATCCTCTTCTCGGTTGTCTCTGTCCGTACTGCCGATGTCCACCGGGAGAGGTTACCATGCGTCACAGTGCTGTACCATGGACAGCTTTTATTACTGCTTACGGGGGTAGGCAGCAGGTGTCAGTGGCAAGGAGACGCCGAGGTCCGGGGACTGCCTGAGAGTAGTCTACTGGTGATGTGATGCATTGATTGATGCTCACCTCCCTTGTGGCGACAGCGGCACTCACGATATGCCCACCGCCGGAGTCTGGCTCCTGGTACCTGGCACCTGAGGCTATCACCTGTGGCTGGCACACCAGGCGCATCATATTCCATGCAATGGAACCGTGGGAATACAGGACATCAGGCACAAGACAAGAGATCAGGTGTAGATAACGGAGGGGTTTCACAAGATTGGCACGAGCATGCAATCTGGGTGAGGAGGGAGGGGTGGGCTACAAGCCGAGGCTGGTGATCCCGCCTGTGGACGCTAATGTCATGTCGATCCAGTCATGACCCAGTCATAACGAGATTCCGACTTGAATATCATCAGGACCTCTCTCTCACTCATGTGCCGAAAAGGACGTGATGGGCTCCGCCTTGTGTGCGTGAGCCGGCCCAAGCAGCGACGAGGTGACGGCAATTCCCAACAAGTTGGGTCCTGTTGGGGAAAGGCAGGGGGGTGGTGGGAAGGTGTGTTGCAGGCACTCGGCTAAGACCTCGAGGACCCCCACCCTTGCCGCGGACAGGGATCCGAGCTCAGCCCTGCCATTGAAATTTGGCCCTGGCAGCTCCAGCCGGGCCCCTCGGCGGAATGGGAGCGGGATTGTCGCCAAAAACCGGCCCTGACAGCCTGACAGCCTGACAGCCTAAGAACCCGATCCGTCACGGGAGAACAAGGGAGCGAGCACACGACCACAAACATGCAATACCAAGACCACCAAGATACCTAAATACACCACCTACACTCTGCACGTACATACGACGAGCCTCTGACCCGATATGATAAGCACCAATTGCATGCTTGGGGGAGCCGCACCTCAACGGTTGCTGACGCGACGCGGAGATCAACACCAGCACAAGAGCTCACAGAGCTCCGGACAAGCACTGGGCCCCCCACACACGCGTCCCAACCTGCGGTGAGTTTGTACCCGGGTATCAGGTACATGGGTACTTTGAAGGCGCCTCCGACCACCACGCAGACTGGCTGACTGGCTGAGGTCTCGGTCAGGATTCACGAGATGTGTGGGCGGGTGGCGATGAAACCCAAATGAACGAGTGGCTAATGAGGTTGTGTGGAGATGGGATCTGCCCCCGAGATCGTGGGTCCAGGGTCGCCGCCACCAGCATCGGGCGCACCTGACTGGAACGGCTTTTGCTAATAATACAAGAGCAAGCTGTCACAGTACCTCGGCCTGTTCCCAGCCCACCCATGCCACCGAAGAATATGTTGAAAAGTGCCAATGGTCAGCTCGTCAGGCACACCATATGTCGGTGGATTTGGCATGTGTTCGTGCACACAAGGAGAATGAGGAGGAAAAGCTTATGCCGGCCACAAATGCAACGCCTCCTCCAAAGCCCACCCCCTGTCCTACCGGGAGGGCCAGCGGACGCGGAATGATGGGATACTGACGGTATCGCTAGCCACACTATTTCACTCTTCTCGTCAGTGTGCATGTGCTTCCTCACCTGCGCAGGACAGACACAAATAGTCTGTCCTGTGGTGTATAAAGGCCAAGCCCACCTCATCTCAACAAATTCACGGTCACATGGGGTCCCAGTTTCACCTCATCCGGCCGGCCCTCCCCTCGCGCTGCGGCACGGGAACTCAGACAGACTGACAGATAGAGGGACCGCCGCCCGCCCAGCGCCCAGCCGCCCTTGCGCCATCATTCCGATCAGATACGAGGGAAGCTTTTTCTCCCGCCCACTCACGTCGTGTGCACGGGGGTTCTCGTGCGCTCTGACCTCCTGGGTAGGGGTTTCTACCCATTCCGGCACTAGGGGCAGATGTTACGAAGTACACTTCCTATAATAACTCAATGTATATCCACTCCCGGACTGGAATGTTCTTGCTCTGCAAAAGTCTCACAATCCGGTCGGGTGCCAAGTCAAGGACAAGCATAAATCATTCGGAGGCCCTCTCCGGGGCATAACCTCTTGCTCCCACACGTAATTTCATTACACTCACGCAGTCCATACCCGCCTGCATGCTATCAAACAATGACCCCGGTCCCGTTCCACCTACAGACAGCCCACTTCTTGGAGCTCTGACTCTCCCGCTTTGCCGAATAAATGCCTATGATATAATGAAAATGACCTTCCTTTCCGAGATTGCCCCCTTTCCGTCCAACTACAATCGAAAATAGACAATTATGAAGGGGAAAAAATGGGTTATGAGATGGAAATAAACGGAACTGTCATGTCTGGTCGTTTCGTCGCTGTCGTCTAACATGATTGGGGGACTCGCGCTGTCTCAGATGCCCAGGTCCTCGTCGATATCCCCAGAGCCGCCCGGCGTTGGCGCCGCGTCCGAGGCATCGTGGCCTGACCCGATACCGAGGAACTCGGCCGGAACACCGGCAGCAGACCCCGCCGATACTGATGATCCGTGACGAGCCGCCGGTCGGAGCTCGGCTTCTGCGGGCTGCGCCATTGTCATCTCGATCGCGCTGTCGAGCCTTTCTCCCTCGCCAGCTTCTCCCGAAGCCATGATTTGGCGCGTGCTCTTGTGTATCTGTACTTGTGCCTCAACAGGGACCAGAGCGACTTTCCCTGGGGCTTCGGGTTCTGTATTCCCCGACCTCTCAAAAAGAGGATTTTGTGGCTGCGGGCTGTTTGTGGTGTCCCCACCCTGGACACCGGTCCTCAAGCTGTTTGTTGCATCTGCCTCCCGGCCCGTATCCCCCGGGCGCCCGGCCTCATTTCCCAGCTCCAGAGGTGTTTCCTTCTCCATCCCGCCGGCATCTGGCGATGGCGAGCGTGCTGTGGGTGGTTCAGCAGCTTCCCATTGGTCTACCCGTGGCTCCTGCTTCTCGTGGAAAGACCCGTGTGTCTGTGTTGCAGGGCCGTTCCATACAACCAATTCTGGCACGGGCGGCTTCTCTGTCATGTCCACGGCCTGACATGGGTCCATGTATCTCTCAGGAGCCACGTCTTGCCCAGCGCGCCCCCGGACGAGATCGTCCGGGGGAACGTCGCTCTCCGTCGGAGTCCTCGATCGGCCGGGACTGCTTTCCACTGGCCGTGACCACGGTCGATCGTGTCTCCGCCCACAGCGGCCCTGATTGCTAGGCACTGGGCTTGGCGGAGACCGCCCTCTTGTGGGGTAGAAGAAAGCATCGCGGTTGATACCAGCCGGCGAATTGACATACGTGTGTCCCATACTACTCCCGTGAGACCACTCCGGGGGTGGCTGGACCGTCCTGATGACCCGCAGGCCGTCGGATTGGCACCCATCGACAACGTATTCTTGCACCGAGTGCCCATCGTCGACAGACATCGACGGCTGCACTCGTCGTGGAACGTCAGCCTCCATCCGCTGAGGGAACATTCGCAGCAGGTCGATCGCCTGCATCCGATGTCTTGGATCGTCAGCAAGACAAATGCTAACAACAGTCCTGTACCATTCCGGCACATCCAGCCCCTCTTGCAGCCTCAATGGGCGCCCATGCGCCTCTGGCTCGTCTTCTTGTTCGGCCAAAGCCCACAGCACCATCCCCAGCTGATACAAATCGGATTTCACACCGATATACATGGAGATGCGCTGGTTACTATCAATCAGCGGTGTCGCCTCTGGCGGCTCCCAGCCGACAGGACATCCTCGCCTGTTGATGTCAATTATCTTGGCGTTGTCCTCATCGTCAATGACAATATTTGAGAGGGTGAAGTCGCCCTGCACAAAACCCGACTCGTGAATTTCGGAGAGGCCTTCCACAATCTGCCGTGCCCATCTCTCCCGTCGGAACCACGGAAGGCTATGGTCGTGGTCGAAAAGGACGTCTATCAGGGCGCCTTGCTCTGCGTAGCTGATGAGAAGACCCTTGACGTGCTCGTCATAATCATCTACAATGACGCCGTGGAACGTAATGACGTTGCGAGAATTGGACAGCCGGCTGAGTGCATTAATCTCGTAGAGAAATTCGTCGACAGTATCCGGTCCAGGTATTTCCTTCTTGATCAGGGTCTGACCCCCAATGCGGACTTTATACACAAACCCGGACATGTGGGAATCGAACTCGATGCTGCTCTCCCTTGCACGCCGGCACCTGAGGTGCTGGATCATCCGGACGGTGGGGTAGTGAATTATCTCCTGTCTGGCTGTTAGTACGCTATTCGGGTCGCAGGGGGCAAAGATGACCCACATTTATGTCTTCAACGACATGCACATGCAGCCTGCCGTCTGTGGTCTGCAGCTTGAGATTGGTCACGGTGTCATAAAATTGGATGTCGACCAAGCTTTCTCTGATTGCCTCGTATATCTTGGCGCTCTTGTCGCGTTGAAACTTGGTGTAGAGCAGGTCCATCTCGAGCGAGTTGTCTGGCGCGTTTCGATAGTCCAGAGAAATGGTCACCCTCCGCCAATACACATTTTTCTCCCGATATGTGACGAAAAACTTCTCCCTCTTGGACTTATCCCTGAAATGCATTGAGAGGTTGAGAATCCAGATACGCTCCAGCTCGTCATGAATCATGGCGTCGTATTGAGAGGTGGTCATAGACGCTGCGTCGTTGATGGAGTCAACTTCCTGTGCAGACGGCTCGTCCTGTCTGACGCTCTCATCAAGGCTCATCCCACCAAGAATGCCAAGCATCTTCTCATCCACAGGACTGCTCGGTACCGAGGGCGCTGACACGGCAAACGTGCGCTCGTCGGTCCTGATGAAGTCTGGGGCGCTTGTTCGGGGATCAGCGGAGTTAAAGCCACTCTGCGGAGCATGAAGTCGCCTGTCAACCGAGACGGCTCTTCTCTCGACCGGTGTCGTCTCGACAGGCTCAAGATTGTTGCGTACTTCATCTTGTTGTCTCTTGAAAGTCTGAGTCCTGGGTAAACCGGGGACTACTTTTCGCGAGACTCTCCGGATCAGACCCGAACGTGGGTCGTCCTCAGCGTGTTCCGTGTCTGGATCATGCGCAAGCTTCTCCGAGATGCCCGTCGCGCCATTGCCTTGTCCGAATATCCTCCGCCACATGCTCTGCCGCTTGTCCTGAGCATCGGCAGCCGAGTTTGGCTCCGGCTGCGCAGGGTCGGCGTGAGCCATGACAGCCGAGTCGTCAGGAGTGGTTCAGACCTGGCAATCCGGCAGGCGGGCTGGATAGCGAACAAATAATTCTGTGGAGCGAGAGGCTGCTGTACTATCCCATTCATGAGTCCTGGACCCTCGTGCGAGGCCTGGCGGGGTCCGGGTGGCCGGCAGGCCGGCCGACGTTACGTGGACTCAGCCGAGGATGGCGTCGAGACTGTATCAGTGGGTGGACAGCCCTCTGGCTATTGTATCCCGCCGCCTGCTGAGTGTTTGTCTGACGGCCGCCGAGTGGAGAGGCCCGAAGGCAGGGCCTCAACAGGCTGGTGAGGAGGACAGGGTAAGGAGACCAGCTGCATCGAGCGTGCATACAGGCGTTCGTTGCGTTGTGTGATCAGCCGTCCCAGGTGCACAAAAGTGGCCGCAGTTTCTGGCCGGCGGCACAGGCAGGAGAGCAGGCAGGAGGAGAGGGACGACAGAGCGGTATAAATGGAGAGGTCTGCGTGACAAGCAAGCCCAGAAATCCGTGGCTGAGGCAACACTTGGGGGTCCAACCTTGCGCTGCCTCTCCCGTCACAGGCTGGACGGCCGGGCCAACAAGCCTCGGGGCTGGCGTGAGGCAAGAGACACAGTCAAGTGCACTAGTTTGTGGGGCACAGAGATATGGTAACGATGGCAGAGGGAGGGAGAGACCGGATTCGACGGCTGGTGGACACGGAGGAAGCAGCAACGAGCAACGGTAGGATTAAAGTTCTGTTTCCCGAGGGGATAAAATAAGAGGAGGGGAGAAAAGAGGGAGTGAGGGAGTGAGAGAATGAGAGAATGAGAGAATTAAAGAGGCATATTCGAGCGCTGGACAAGAGGACGAGCGTCCTTCTTTGTGTAAATCGTCGTGGACGTTGAAGAGCGTGTGTGGTGCTCTTGATCTTGGCGGTCAGGGCAGGACGGAGCAGGGCAGGGCAGGGCATGAGGGCGTGTGCGAGGTCGCAGCGTCTTGAGCAGTTTTGTTTACCGGGAGGCTCGACCCCTGCCACGGCCACGATGGATGGACGATTGACGATGAGAGGACGGAGGAGGCCAGCATGGGGCAATGGAGGGGTAGCAAAGAACCAGTCGAAGGGGCGGAGGTTGGGCTGGGGGGGGGCCAAGCTGGACCGGGGAGGCTGGCAAGCTCGACCGTGGTGCGGGCTGGGATGCTTGGGATGCTTGCGACAGGGGAATTTAGAAGGCACGACCGGGATCACAATGGTGGGGTCGCACACGTGTTAGGGCAATACTGGGACCGCATCCCTCCTCCATCGCCAGTCAGTCTCTGCCTCATGACATCGTTCGCGCGGCCGGCCTCGACGGCTTCCTCTGCCAGCCCTCCAGCCCTCGTGCCTGACACACCGGCCCAAGCCACAACCGGCCATGGCCGCCGTCACCTCGCTTCCCCGGACCCGACCCTGTCACCGTCACTCTACATAGTTCACTAGGCACGACCCTTGGGCACGACACCCTTGGGCATGACCCTTGGGCACGACCCTACCGATCCGAGGCGAGCATGCCGGACAACATCGTGTCCAGCCTCTTGTCCCGCCAGCGTGGGATGAACTGGAGCGCACATGCAAGATGGTGGCTGTATGTTCCCGAAGATCCGGACGGTATCCATCCAGAGTGCATCCGAGGCGACTATCCACATACCATGTACACTACCTACCTACCTCTGCTCTGCCGCGTCTTCTCTGCTGTAGCATGCCGAGACTGCGCGATACATAGTATTCGGCTATCAAGACCCACCCCCCTGTCCCCCGGCTGGATCTACCTATATGCCAGACCACCCCTGGTCCGGGTCTTGAGCCTCGCGGTCACCCAATCCCTCACCGCTCTCCTGGGCATACGATTGCACTGTCTCACCGTGTTCGACTCGAATTCCCCTTGGAACAAAAACAGGGCGTCGACCAAGACCTGGCTTCCTCGTGCTCTCATCTTTGTTCCGACCTGAACCTGGGTACCCAGGTACCTGAACGGTAGAGGAATGGGCCCCCCAGAAAAGGCCAGCCAGCCCTCGCTGCTACTGCTTGAGGCATGTGATAGGCCAATGGACAGCGCATTGATTGGGAATGCAGCATACCTGCAGCCAATGGCGCCGGGTGATTGCCAGGGCCCGACTTGGACCCGGCCGCGGACAGGAGCCTGCAGTCACGGTTTCTTCCTGGCACGCCAGCAGATGGGAACCGGACGCAGGACGCAGATCAGCCATAGGTTCCTGGAAAGCCTCAGACTCGCAACAACAGCCCAGACCCGACGGGGCCGAAACTCGCTGCGGACGTTGAAGGCTGGCGGCCCAACGTGATGTAGACTGCACTGCAACCACGGCCTGTAGTGTATCAAGTGGAATCAGCACAACCACTCAAAACGACCCATCGGATCTGACGTCAGTCAGGCGAGTTCATGCCGGGTCCGCATCGTGGTGGCATGCGTGATGCCGCTAATGTCCTGAGACGTGAGATGGAAAATGTGGCTCCGTCAACGGGCATATTCAGCACCGGGCATTGTCAGCCCTGTTCCACAGAGCCACACTTATTGGCGCCGGGGTCATTTTGGCACGCCTGCCTTCTGTCTCTGGTCCGGAACAGCCTCCGTTTGCTGCAAGACATCCGCACGAGGGGTGCCAGCCATTTGGGGCATGAGGGAGCGAGGTCTAGGCCGACTAGCCAAATTCCTCCCAAAAGGGCGAGGCCAACCAGCCGCAGCCAGCCAGCCTGCCAGCGTGCCTGTCGGGGGGGGGGGGAAGGCGGGCTGACTGATGCAGCATCCGTCCCGGCGGTAGCGGTAGTAAAATCCTCTTGGGCATCAATGCAAAACGCCGTCATATGGCGCGGTGGGGCTGACGAGCCGAGACTGGCTCGCAGAAGACGGTCACTCGACATACAGGAAATAGTCCCGCACGAAAACTCATCGGCGGGACGCCCATCTTGTGTATCGTCTTCAAATGTTGCTTTGCTGCGATCATCTCGTATTTTCACGATTGTCCGGGGCCGGCCAAGGACCTCTCCCGATTGGGCTCCACCTGGACGATGGGATGGGTGGTTCAAGGGAGAAAAGAAGCATTGAGCGCTCCCGTCAGGTGATCCCCCCCAGCGGACAGGCAGGACAGGCATTGCATGCCCATCACCCGTTCCCAGACGGCGAGCGCGGCAACGCTAGGGTTCAGTGCTTAGGGACGACCCGCGAGATCGTCTATCATTCCCGTCCAAGGATGGCCTGTTTTGAATCTACGGGCGGGGGAGTTCAGTCCTTCCTCTCGTTAACGGCTAATAACTGCGCAGCCATCCGTGTGCTACTCGGTCGTTTTGCTTTGCTTCGCTGCGGCTGCTTTTCCCCGGTGTAGCAAGTGCAACGGCCGAAGCAAGCAAACGACTCAGGCTCCACCCCAATTTATCATACATGATACCCACATCAGAGCATGCCGTTGCCCACTAACCCCGTGGGCAGCACGACACCAGCCCACCTGCGGGCCACGCATTGTGGGGTTGCTGCTCGTGTGGGCCCCACCATTCCACCAAGCTACTCGCTTTCGTCCCAAATGGACCGGACCATAAGAGAGAGGACAGCAGGGTAAACAAGAAGAGCGGCAGTGCCATCTGGCGAAATCGATTCGCCAACAGCCCTCGCCGACACGTCCGCCTGGCCAAGAAGGAGAACACGAAGAAGATAAAGAACAGAACCTTCGCTTTGGTTGGGCACCGAAGAGCGGAGGACAACGTCGCTGGTTGGGCTTGCCGTCGCGCAGTAGGGCACCTATAGACCTGCACGCACAATATCCTGCGCAACCTGCTACCTAATAATACAACACATGTGCAGCAGCGACGGTGCACCGGGGAATCATGGGACAGACACACGGGCGAGCCGGCTCGCCCTGGCCTGCGCGTCCCTCTTAGTCGTAAAACCCCCCGGGGAATCTCGCGTGTCTGCCTGCCTGCCTGCCTGCCTGCCTGCCTGACCCGTCTCCATGCCGGGACGCCCCATGTAAGCACGAATATTGCTTCTGCTCCTGCTGCTTGCCTGCTGCACGGCCCAACGCCGTGCGACCCGAAAGCTGCGAACCCAATGGGCCTGGGGGAGGAACAGTCCGCCCTCTCTCTACCCTCCCCACCTGTGCGTGTCAGACAGACGGCGCAATTGGCTTTCGGGTAAGGCTACAGATCCCAAAGGCCTCGCCGTCCAGTCGCTTTGGCTGTAATGCAGCTCGGGATGGTTCTGGCTTAGGCGGGCGCTGGTGAGGGGGAGGAGGGGGGGGGGACGACATATTGGCGTCGCAGGACGTGCGCCGTTAGGCCCTTCCAACCCACGGTAGGTGGTAATATGTACTGTATGTGCATGGGTCTCTGTTGTGCTTGTTGAACATGGAGGTCACCCGTCGTCATCTTCTCTGTGCTATTGGTACATTGCCAGTGAATCTCGGTCCGACAGAACCCTTCGACGCCTGCCCTGAACTGTAATATACATCTATGTTCAGTGCGTAGAGGGGAGATTTGCATTCGTCAGTCGTCCCCCTTTTCCGCATCTAAAGTCTGACAGCCAGCATGCTGTCCCCTTTTGCCCAAAGCAGATGAACTCATGCCGCACTCCGGTAATGCTCTGCCTGTATGGTCTAGAATTATGTGGTATGCCAAACTGCCTAAACAAGGATGCCCCGATGATGGTGTCTACCCGTGATGACCCTACTCGTTATCGCTGCCCTCTTCCTTGCTGCTGCTGCTGCTGCCGTCGTTGGAGTCGGGGCCCTTGTACTGGGACGCCTTGTCGGTGTTGGCCTTCTCATAGTCGAGGTTTGGGAAGATGAGATCGAAGATCTCCCCGTACCAACTCGCCGGCCGTCCTTCGATGCCCTCTTTGATGTTCTGGAGCAGTGTCAGTATCCGCAGCCCAATCGGAAGAAGAAGGACTAGTGGTTGTTCTCGTGCCAACTTACATCAGGGAGCTCGAGCCAATCTGACAAGTTGTCCTCCGGGAAGATGATCATCTTGCAGCCGGCTCTTCTTGCCGCCACGGTCTTCTCTCGCAGCCCGCCTATCCGGAGCACCTTGCCAGTGAGCGTCAGCTCACCCGTCATCGCCACGGTAGGTTCCACCGGTGTCTCGAGCGCAAGTGAAAGCAGGGACGTCGTCATTGTCACACCCGCAGACGGCCCATCCTTTTGCACTGCACCCTCCGGGACGTGCACGTGGACTTTGGCGTGATCGAAGAAGTGGTTCTGAGGGAACTTGCTAGCCATCAACGACTTCGCGAACGAGTATGCAATCGTCGAGGACTCCTTCATCACAGTCTTCAGGTTGCCGGTGATCTGCAGCGCCCCAGTGCTCTTGGGCTTCAGGGAGGACTGCAGGATGGACTCGACGTACATGGCAGCACCTCCCATTTGCGTCCAAGCCAGGCCCATCGTGACACCTGGTGGCGTGATGTCGTAGAGCCGGTCAGAGGTGTATACCGGTGGCCCGACATAGTCCTTCAAGTTGTCCTTGTCGATGGTGACCTGAACAGTGTCTGGTACCTTCAATGCTACCCGGGGCTGCTCTGTTGTCTCCTTCTCCGAAGCCGTAGATGCTGACGCAGGGTCCGCCTCGGCCGTCTTCTTCTCTTTTTCCGACTCCTTCAACGCTGCCTTGCCCTCGTCGGTCAAAGCTTTCTCTTCTGGCAGCACTTCCTCGCCGAGATCTTGAACAATCTTCAAGGCAGACTTCCTATACACCTTCTCGATCTGCTTCTTCAGGTTTCGTACACCAGACTCACGGCAGTATGATTTGATGAGTTCCTCAATGGCCGCATCAGACAGCTTGACGTTAGCCTCTTTCAGGCCTGCCAGTTCTTTGGCAGCTGGCGAGAGGTACCTCTCCGCAATGGCCATCTTCTCGTCGGAGACGTATCCGGAAAGCCTGATGACTTCCATACGGTCCAGTAAGGGCCGTGGTATGGTGTCAGTCATGTTCGCTGTGCACACGAACAGGACCTTCGATAGGTCAACAGGCACATCCATGTAGTGATCAAGGAACGAACTGTTTTGCTCCGGATCTAACAACTCGAGCAGTGCTGACGAAGGGTCTCCTTGGTAACCACGACCGATCTTGTCTATCTCATCGATCAGGATGAGAGGATTTTCAGTTTGGCACTTCTTGAGGGCTTGTATGACACGGCCGGGGAGTGCACCAACGTAGGTTCTCCGATGGCCTTTGATCTCAGCAACGTCTGTGAGGCCACCAACACTGAACCTGTAGTACTGGCGGTTCAACGCCCGGGCGATCGATTTACCGATGCTGGTCTTGCCCACACCCGGCGGGCCGACGAAGCACAAGATCTTGCCTTCAACAGTACCCCGTAGCTTGCCGACCGCGATGAATTCGAGAATGCGGTCCTTGACGTCCTTCAAGCCGTAGTGGTCCTCATCCAGGACTTTCATGGCATTCTGGATCTCGAAGTTCTCGGCGCTCCTCTGGCCCCACGGGATCTGCGTGAGCCAGTCCAAATAGTTCCTCGTAACATTAAACTCGGACGCTGCTGGCTCGAGGTGGGCGAGTTTGTTGATTTCATCGTCGAACACCTTGCGAACAGCCTCCGGCATTGCAAGTTTGTCGGCCTTTTCCTTGAACCTTTCGACCAACTTGTCCTTCCCGTCCGATTCAATGCCCAGCTCGCGACGAATACCCTTCATCTGTTCCATGAGCCAATACTCCCTTTGCCTCTTGGTGATCTTGCTTTCCACGTCCTTTGTGATCTTGGACTGCAATTGCGCATTCATGAGCTCTTTCTTCAGAACGACAAGTGCCTTTTGCATCCTCTCCTCAACGTTCAAGCTTGACAGGACGTCTTGGAGTTCCTCTGAGTCCCCAGCGCTGACCGCGGCGGCGAAGTCGGCAAGCTTGGCTGGCTCGGCTGTCACATTCCCAGTTGACTGGCTCATCGAGAATGTCGATATTTGGTCACGGAACAGACTATTCATCTGGGCAACCTCCTTGAAAACATTGACAATCTCGTTGGTGACGGCGCGAATGACCGGGCTCTTGGGGTCATATGGCTCGTCGACAAGGTTGTCGACATTGACCAGGCTGACCGGGTACTTTCGTAGGAATGATGTTGGCTCGTACTTCTCTGCGCCTCCGTCCGCCTTGGAGGAAACGGCGCTCTCCTCAAAGCTCGCCACGACGTCACCCTTCTTATCAGTCGAGGTATCCTCCTCGGCAGGCTTTGGTGTCGGTATTACCTCTGGCTCTGGTTCCGGAGTCACAGTCGCAGTAGAAGTAGCGGTATTAGTAGGCCCCGACTTCTTGGCATCGCTCTGGCCGGGTGGAATCAGTGTTGACAGCTTGATACGTCGGTGGGGGTACAGGATAGCCGTCAGGCTGTTCTGTTCGCCATGTACAGGGAAAGCACTTGTGATCTGCGCAAAGACACCCGTATCGTACACATCGTCGGCGTTGTGAATAACGTCGTCGTCTGCGTTCTCGTCCTTGAACAGGAAAGCTCCGACGTAGGGTTGTCCCCGCTTGATCATGTCCGTGATGGCCGCCGCCACGTTGGGATCCTTAATCGTGATGGCCTTGTAGAACCCGGGGAAGAGTGGCCTCCTGGCGATCGGGATCGCCATAACCTGGGGGTATACATCCGGTACCGTCGGCTTCTGCAAGGCTCTTTCTGATTTCCGACCCTTACGGCCACCGTCTCCGGGACCATCGCTGCCCGATCCAGAGCCAGCCGCACCGCCCGCAGCACTGCCTTTGCCGTCAGCGGTGTCCGATTTGCCTTCACCGCTGCCAGGCCCGTCGGCGCTCGACGACTTGGCCGCACTGGTGTCCTTTTCCAGCTCCTCTGATTTCTTCTTCAGGTTCGCCTTGGCCTCCTCTTCTGAAAGAGGCTCGATCGCATTGTCGAAGAACCCTCTGCCCTTCTTGTCGGGGAGTGTCGCGGTGGTGGAGAACGCCGATCTCGTGACAGCTTGAGGCCGTGACCTCGGGATTTGAGAGTTGGGGGTAAAAGTACTGCCTAGGCGGCTCGAGGCATTTGAGGAAATTGCTGCTGAGGGCGAAACGGTAAATGCCCTCTGCACGCTCCGGGAGAGCTGGCCTGGCGTGGCTGGCCTGGCTACTCGTTGTCGTAGAAGCATTGCTTGTCAAGGAAAGTGGCTGCGGACAGCCTGTACCCGCGCGAGGGTTGAGAAATGGGAGGCGAGCTTGTTGGCCAGAAACCTCGTCACGATCTCAACAAGAAGGGAGTGGCAACGCGGGAGGGGAGGATAGTAATTTGTGTCAAGGCTTCCGGCGGCGCTGGCTGGGTTTGAAATCAACCTCTTCGTCCAAGTCGTCATGCACTCGGCAGTAGCCGATTCGCCTCCGTACTTCGCCGCGCACGAGCCACGTCCTTACATATTCACAACTCTCGCACCCGACACTCATACTAGGTAGTCTATTTACTTGCTACTCGTTTTAAATCCACAGACAACACCCACAACCCGAACACCTGGACACCAATGGGAACTGGGGTCGGACACGTATTGTAATGATGGTATAAGAGCCTGCTTAGAGTGACCTCATGTCGAGCAAATTGCTGCGGTAGATGTCCTGTGACCTCTTGTAGGAACAATGTTTCCGAGCATCATCTCACCCTACAGCGGCTAGCCCCTATGCATGCAAGATAGCTCCAGACACCAGAACTTCTGCGAGTCATGTGGGGAAGCATTCTGGCCGTGGATGGCACGATCAGGTGATCCAGACGGCCATTGACAATTTCAAGAATGGTCGGACGCCTCTGAACTGTAGCACGAGTGGAAGTGCCGAGTCACAATGTGCCCATGTCTATATCAGAACATGCCCGGGAAACGCATAGGCTGCTGGCACTGGGCCTCGGCCGACTCCTTCGGGCCTTTCGAAGGAGAGGGCCCCTACGGGCTCTATCTTATCGAGAGTCCTGGGCGAGGCTAGACCACCAAGTTTCCCCAGATTTTAGCACCCAACGAGCTACCTAGTCCAGATATAAAAGCAGCCCCGGATGGTCAATAATCCCCGAACTACTGTACACTTGCTTACTACCCAGCGACGTCGGCCTCACGCACGCAATACCATATTTTGTTACAAAGGACGACGCAGTGATTCGTATAGTGGGACTTGGTATTCCTGGACCTGTGGTTACTTGACAGATAAATCGCCCGGGGTTGCTGCAAGACGTGAACCGCACTTCACGCTCGCCTTCGATCTGGCCTATCGAGTGCGACCAGTATCGCGGCCGCCCTAGTCACCTTGTTGGGTTATATCCGGTGGCGTATATCTATGCGTCCGTGGACACGAGCCTGCTGACGCCGATTCGATTTGTGTCTGTACCTGTTGAGTGTACAACGTGTTCCAATCCGCTCCAAGTACCCGCTCCGGGCTCCTTTCCGGCCACACATATATATACAACCACCCTCCCGAGATGTCCTCCGCAGACGCAAAGCACGACGTCTCATCGGGCATCTCGAAGCTCTCGCTTGACACCCAGAACGCCAAAAAGGCAGCCAAGCCGAAACCAAAGAATGAGCCAGTCGCCGATTCCTGGGAGGACGAGGACGTCTCCTCCGGCACCGAGACCGAAACGGAAAGGACCAGCAACCCGGCTCCGTCTGAGGGAGACCCCCATGGGACGTCCGCCCCTCCGCCGACACCCGTCACCCCGAGCTACGGCCAGGTCGCATTCTCGCCCACGGACCCGTCCGGGGGCTACCACATACCGACTGGCTCATCCGGCGCCCCTGCTGCCCGGCCGGAAAAGACCGACGCCGTCGCGAGGAGGATGATTGCCGGCGCGCTGGGCATGAGGGCGCCCAAGCTGACGGAGGAGCAGAAGAACTACGACAAGGCGGTGCGCGAGAAGGAGCGCAAGCGTAGGGAGGAGGAGAAGGCTGCTCAGAGGCGGAGAGAGGAGGAGGCTGCCAAGGCCAAGGCGGCTATGTGGGACGACTGAAGATCTTGTTTTTCGTAGGGTATCTGGCCTTATTTTGATCATTTTCATATGGACCATGAGCATGAGGGATGGATATACTGCTTGAATAGCAGGCGTTGCTGTTCTAAGACTCATCATACGAAACGTCTACCGCCTTGCTTATCATTATCACATCGCTAGATGGAGGGTTTCGGGGTCGAGGCTTGTCAATTTCGAGTTGAAGGTATTTGGAATTAGTATCCGCTGCGTACTTTAAAATTAAAAGCATCGTCAAATGGTTTTTGTGAGAGAGCCTCTTGCCGCAGCCATACTGGGCACCCTGATGTTCTCAAAGGGCTCTCATGCTCATGCAGCTTCACCGTGGCGCCTCAAGATCTCATTTACTTCCTGCTTCCTTGCGGTGTAATCCTAGAGCCGCCCTTCGTATCCTCGAGGACGACGTGCTGCCCCTTCCAGAGCATCGACAGCTGTGACTCACCGTCCCTGCCAGCGTGCCGCATGCCTACCCCCAGGCCCTCCAGCCCCTCCTCCTCAGCCCTGCTGTTCCACAGAATCTGCTGGACAAGCCCCGCCCTCGTGCATGAGATGAAGCACATGGGCCACCTGCTGCGCGTGAGCGAGTCCCTCACTCCCTTGGTCGCCGGCTTCTCAGTGACGAAGACGCCCAGCACCCCGTGGCCCTTCCAGCCGACCGGCGCGCCGACGAACGCGCCTTCGAGCTCGCGCACAAGGTTCGGCGACGACTTCCTCGCGATGGCCTTGCACTGCGCCAGGACCCGCAGCGGCTCCTTGGAGGACGGGACGCTCCAAGTCCCGAGCAGGTCGATGCCGTAGTCTGAGTGGCCTCCCACCCTCTTCAGGTAGAAGCCGTACTTGGAGAGCACTTGCGCGACCGTGTACTCGTAATGAGTGCCGACGTAGAGTGTGGCCTTTTGGTCGAGTCCTGACCTGTCCGCGTATGCTAGGAATGAGGGCAGGTCATAATGGTTGTTGGTTGGCGGGTCCGGGTAGATCAGAGTTGAGCTGAGCCTCGTAGACGGCCGTGCTGAGACCAATGGATTGGCTGAACGGGCAAGCTGTGAGGTTCTTATGCGTGACAGCAGGTGAGGATGCTGAGCGCTCAGCCCATTCCGTGGGATCGTTCTCATCACCGTGACATGTCGTTTGGATAGTCGAGACCTGTCACGAGTATCTTTTTCTAAGAAGGCCGAAGTAAATTTCGCGCCAAGTCGCGCTCTGACAGGCCTGGTGCCCAGCATTTAGAAGAAGGAGCTAGGACCACTTTTCACTCCAGCACCCCTGCCAAACTGCAACTGACAACTGCAGCAAGTCGCGACAGCATCCCTCGCCTGCTTTGCTTGTTGCGCGAAGCTTGCAAAGATGGGTGACAGGTTGACACAGCTTCAGGATGCTGTTGATCAGGTCAGGAGCAGCCCGTTTCAATTACAGACGGGACCGTGCTAACGCAGTCCCAGCTGGCGCAACAATTCGTCGCCTGCATCCATTTCCTCCACCGGTACCACGATCGCGAAACACTGGGCCCCAGGGACCAGGTCAGAGAGGTGAAGCCAGAGGAGGACCGCAAAGAGAGTGAGGATCAGCCCGATATTCTGCGACCTGCCTCTTCTGCCTCTCATCTAACGATCCCTCGAAACAGTCACACCGATCCCAGCCGAAGAGTTCAGAGCAGGCCAGGTTGAGCTCGCGCGCGACCTGGTGCTGAAGGAGCAGCAGATCGAGTTCATCATATCCTCGCTCCCGGGCCTCGAGAACAACGCGGAGGCGCAGGAGCTTTGCATCAAGGAGCTGGAGGAGGAGCTACGCGTCGCGGACGCCCAGCGCCAGGATGCGATCCGCGAGATGAACGAGGTTCAGGCACAGCTCGACCAGGTTATTCGGGGCACGAAACGGCCTTGAGATGGATTGGACATCAGAAACAGCGAGCTACTGAGGGGCAAACACAATGGGTGACACGTCATGGCGTTTTGAGGGCACGGCGTTATGGCGTTTTGAAGTTTACGGATACCCCGAAGGAAGCCAGACGATTGGTCCAACTTCAGAAGTATTGAGAGCATCATTTTACAAGCCTTGGATGTCAACTGTCAAGTGAATGCCGTGGAGAGGGCTTCGGCTGAGGGTTGCTACTTTGCCAATCGAAACTAGGTAGACAAGCAAGGTAGGTGAACCTGTCGGGAAGTACCGGCGACCAAAATCTCACGATGTACAGTGACTCAAATTTTCATGAAAGGACCGCTGATTTGCCGCCGGTCTCTCAGTCTGAAGCTTTCAGCATTGTTTCCTTCTTATGCCCAATAAGGCCTAGTTTATGGGTATCTCTATGTCTATGTACAGCTCTGATCTATCCGTCTACGCCTTCTTGAAGAACTGTGGGAAAACGGCCCTCAGGTCCTCTAGGTGCCGTATTTGGTACTTTGCTGCTTGCTTCTTTGGGACTGGGACATCGTCTTCGACGAGGTGGGCTGTGTTCCAGCCGAATTCTTGGGCCTTGACACAGTTGCCATAATTGTCATCTATGTCCTGTCAGTCACGTGGGCTCCCGGCGTGCCTCTGGAGGACGGGATTGATCCTCACCAACGAAGAAGCAGTCTTCCCATTTCTCGACCCCGGCCTCCTTCATCGCCTTCACATACGCCTCCTTCTGCGGCTTGCACACGAAGGGGACCTTAGAATAGTCGCAGTACGTCACGCCCTCGAACATGCCCTCGATCCCAAGAAGGCGTATGACCCTGTGGGCGTGGTTGACGTAGGCGTTTGTGAAGAGCCACAGCCTGACCTTGGTCCGGTCGATGTCTTCGAGCAGCTTCTTGAGCTCCGGCCGCGGCTTGATGACGCCGTCCAGGGGCAGGGCGTCGTCGACTTTGGCGTTGTACTCCAGTGGGTCAATCTCGTGGTGTCGTACGAGGCCCTCGATGGCTAGTCCGTAGTTGGTGTAGTACTCCTTGTGCAGTCTCACTGCCTCTTCCCTGGGCAGGTTGAGGTGCTTCTCGAAGTACGTGTCTATCAGATCTGCCATGAGGTCATGGACCTTGGCGCCTGCATTCCTGTTAGAATGCCAGTCTAGACATTGAGAGGCTGTGCTTACTCTTCGGATATAAGCAGTTATCGATGTCGCTGTTGTGCATGATTAGAAGGTGAGGGTCTAACGGCGGTTTGCAGCGTGATACCTACAAAAAGAAGACCTGTTTCGGTTTCGTGGCGCCGTTTTCAACAGGTTCCTGGTCTTTGGATGCCATTGCGCTTGTTGTCAATCTGGAGATGGATGCAGAGAGGCGCCTGATAGGAAAACCGACTCTGCTAATGGTAAGGGCGGAGGAGGCAGCGGTCAACTGTCTGTTTGCGCAAATGGGCCTGTTGGGAGCTGGGACAGGGTGTCTGATGCTCTTGAAGTTGAAGGCTATAGAGTAGGAAGAAGTGAGGGTAACAGAGAATTGTCTCCTTTGAGTGGGAGTCTGGCTTGCAAGTTGGAATCTCATGTCACGTCTGTCCTTATATGACGTCTACAAAGGGGATGGCGATAATAGAGAGCTAAGGCTAGAGGAGTTTCTAGAATTGAGTCAGGGCGGCTGTCGCCAGCCTGTTCCATTTTCAACCCCAGGGGTTCAGGCCAAGCCCATGCAGAGGCGTCCAGGGTGTTATTGTTCAATAGAAATTGGATACATGCACTCAGGTACCTAGTCTGTGTGACAGCACGAATAATCCAAGAACAGTTGGGAATGGAGCAAGGACCTAGCGTTCAAAGGAAATGATCACCTCGAGACAACTCTGAAAGCAGCAAGCACATCACCGAGTTGATTCCTCAGTACCCCTGAACCGCCCAGGTACTGACTGCTGCTGTAGACCTGGTCCCTGCTGCACCTGCACCTTGACCACTGCCCAGCTGGTTCGGGACGATGGCCATCAAGGCTTGGCCTTATGTAAGCCATCACTGGTCCAAAACTGGCTCCTTAGTCGAGTGTGCAATCTCTCTCCGTCGCATAACACAGGGCACAGGAGGGCAGACAGCTTAGCAACAGCAGCCTGGATGTATTCTTGCATCCATCAACATAATCCCTTCGCATCTCGATACGCAATGCTAGCTGCCCCAATTTGCACACGGTCCTGCTGAAGCAGCGTATGAGGATCGTGGGTCCGCCTTGCTAATGCACGCCTCTTTTTGAAGCCGCCAAAAAGTAGAAATTCTCTGATTTTGCGCCGTCCAACCACCTACAGACCGCTCGCTCCATCACGATGGCCCAGGGCCCAATCGCCGCCCTGCACACAAATCCGGTGCCGTCCATGGCTTCAAAATTCCCAGCTGCGTTATCAGACGAGGAGGAGCATCAGTTGCGAGAATGCGAGCGCATCTTACAGTTTCGGGATGAGGTGCTGTCGGGTGCCCACCCCAGGATCAAGGTGCCGGCACATATGGTCGCTGCAAAGAAGAGCAGTGAATCTCGAAGTCCCGGGTCACTTGCCGTCGCAGCGCCATCTGGTCCGGCTGCGTTGATGAACAACGTGCCCACAGGCCCCAGATCCACGACCGCAAAGGTCAATGTGTCGGGCCCGGCCACCGGGTCTCAGATTGCGGGCAACTTGCGCTCGTTCAACGCGAATGCGAACCGTTCGGTCACCGCTGCTTCGCACATTGCCTCTGGCCATGATTCGCCTCTTGGCTCGACGAGCACTATACCCGGTGTCCCGACCGGCCCCAAGGCTGCTACGCCAGCGCGATATCGCGAGCCCTCAGGGGGTGCCCAGTTTGACCCCGTACTTCTGACGAAGTCTGACGACCTCATCAAGGCTGAGATACAGCTCCAGAGGAAGCGTCTGGAGAGTGCGCTCGGCGAGCAACTTCAACAGTACCGCGCGGCCAGGAATTCGCATGTGGCAGAAGCTCCGGTTGAATTTGACCTCGCTGACGTTCTCATGAAGGCTCTCAAGCTGGTTCAGACCTCTGCTCTTCCACAGACTGATGCCAATCTAGCAGCTAATGCAAGCGGTACCGATGGTGATTCTTTTGACGACGATACATTCTACTCTAGTAAACACGACACCCCTGAATCCCATCAGACGCATCGCTTGCTTGACCGTGACGAGTCTGGAGACGCTCAGGCTCGCGAAGATTCCCACTACGAGCCTCCCTTGGTTATCCAAGCCAGCCCAGTACCTGAGCAGCAATCTGCGGTAGCTATGCCACCATTCGTCCTGTCAAGTGCAAATGCAACTCAACCTCAGCAGCACCGAGCGCAACAAACACTGCCAGCCGACCCTCGCGGACGTACAGCTGCGACGCACTCGGGCGGATACCAGACCGGGCCGGAAGCTGCAGTTGCAAACAATACGAATGACGTGCCGATGGAGATAACATCGTCGCAGGAGAGCGGGGAGGCGAGCAGCTCGAGAGACTCTGGCCAGACTGGTGGTGGCCAGCAAACGGCTCGCCACCATCTCGACTCTGTCACACAGCAACTGATCGATCAAGGCTTCGGCCGCCGTCAGTCGCCGATTCTTCGTGCGCACAACCTGTCTCCTATTGCCCCCCAGCCTGCACATGTCTCTCCTCTGGCTACTGCACGGCAGCCCCAAGTGCCCCGACCTGACGCTCCTTCAGCTCAAGCGACTCCTGCGCAAGTCGTGGCACTTAGAAACGACCACTCCAATGGCTCCAGTCCCGAGAGTTCTCCGCAAGGCGGCAAACCGAACAAGAAGGGCAAGAAAAAGAACAAGAGGAAGGCTGATCGCATGGCTGCCAACACTGTGCCATCACCATACATCAAGCCGGAGCCGCGCTCTCCTTCTCCTCTGACTGCGCCGCAATTTCCAAGACCCACGAAGCGACAGAGACAAGCACAGCGACCAGCACAGCCAGGCTATGATCAGTCTCGCATCGCAGACCCCTTGGAGATTGTCGCTCCACATGGCTATCCACGAGTCTATAGGGAAGAGCGAGTCGCTTCGGGATACATCAGTCCGATCGGACAGCGTCCTCGTCAAGACTCCCGCCACATGATCGTGGCAGAGCCACCAAGGTGTGAGAGGGACTACCACGAGGGACTTCGCCCAGCGGATGCCGTCCAATACATCCGACGTTCTCCAACAGGAGCACCAGCATACCCATACGGGCCTGGTGAGGTGCAAACCATCAGGTCAGTCTCACGTGCTGCCGTTGAAAGGCCGTATTCACAGTACGACGTTCGAGAACCTCCGCGTACTGTAGTACGGCAAGCGGCAGATCGTGATCGGTCCCGCTCGCCCATCATAGTCGAAGATCGCTCGCCAGCTGTCATGGGTCCCCCACGCTTGCCGCGTTCAAGAATCGTGCACGTTGACGAGTTCGGCCGCGAGTACTTGGATCCTGTCCCAAGACAAGAGGGCGTGGTGACCAGGCGCTCCGTTGTGCCAAGGCCGGTCTATGATGATCGGGAAGAATATTACGAGATGCCCAGGTCAACAACGGTGATTCGACGTTCTGTTGCACCCGGCGGTGCTTACGGTGAGCCTGAAATCGTCTACGAAAGGCCTGTGCCGTCAGTTCGCGCCGCGTCTGCTATGCCTGGTGGCCAACAGCGATATGATGAGGAAGTTGTTTATCATCGACCGGCTTCTCCCTCGGGCTATGCCACCACGCGCCGCGTGGTGACCCGTCCGGCTGAGTACGCGGTTCCCGAGTACCGGTACTATCGCGAGCGTGACTATCAAGGCGCAGCCCCCGGTCCAGCCGGCGATGACTACTACGCAGTTCGGAATGTACAGGAGAGACGGCCAGCAGGGGAGGCCCCGCGGGAGTACCGAGTCCGGGCCACAACTATGCGGCCCGAAGCAGGTCTCAGGCCAGAGGTCGTCAGAATGCCCAGCGTGCGGCCCGAGCACGTCCCTGGTGGCTACGGTGCCCCGATCACACTGGATGAGCGGCAGGTAATGGCGCCGCCTCGACCGTATAGCACTCGGCCCATCGCACCACCGCCCCCTCCTCAGCAGCAGCAGTACGTGCGACCGTGGCCGGGATACGAAGCCAGGTCGTATCCAGAACATGTTGAGGAGGTAGGTGATGACGGAGGCGTGACTTACTTGGAGAGTGCTCCCAGAGAAATGTACAGATGAGGCGACCTGTGGAACAGGGCAGTGAGTGACTGTTTCTTGGTAGCGGAATGAAAAGAGGATCAAGTCAACATGCTCCAGTCCATGAGCAACATTTGCCGAGTTTTGCCGCACAAACTGTAAGAACTAAGGTCTTCGGCCCGTCCTTATGATGGCTAGAGAAAGGGGAGCCATTCGTGGCATTGAAAATTGTATGGAAAGCACACTTTCATCAGCAGCTTTTCCAAGCGCTCAGCGCCGGGGGCCTACTCTGCAAACGAACGGACGCTCTCTCACATGCAAAGTCGGCCGGTCGTCTATGCTGTTCCCCCCCGAGCCCCGCCGAACTCTTTAGATCTGACGGTGAGACAGACCCTCAGCCTTGAATCAGGGCATTTGGGGTCCGAGTCGGCCACTTTTTATTTATTTTATTTTGTTTGGATCTCCCTCCATCCCTCTCTGCATGCGCCCCGCCAACGGTAATGATCCTAGGACCCTGGGATTGGCATGCACTTGTGCGTGTGTGCACTTCGGGTGGTTCGGAGTTTATACCCAGAGGCGCGCATGTGTCGCTCTGCCACGATCACCGGTAGCCAGCCGAAACCAGCTCCGAACTCTAATAAATTGGTCCCCAACCCGGGGGCGGTGTGTTGCGTGAGTGCGCGAGGATGTGCGCGTGTACCCAGGTGTACAAGAACGGTAGTGGGTAGATCAGATTACGGTTAGGCAGAGAGGGCCTTGGTCGCACAGAAGCGAGCAATGCCCACTAGCATGAACTTGGGATAGTGCGCGCGCGCGCCGGAAGCTTTCCTCTGGAACGCATGGGGAGAGAAGATGCAGTTCAAAGTTGGAGGCACGAGAATTCCCTTGTTGCGTGTGACCCGTGAAGTCAAGGAAGGACCCGATGGCAGAAAACGGGCTGGGACTCTCCCCACCACGATAACGCATCACGGTGACACCTGGTCTAAAAAGTGGGCAGGCGATCCCTCCCGAGCCTCTTAGTTGGCCCGGGGCCACCGCGAACAGATGGACCCTGGCTACAAACCTGGCTCTTCGTTGCCGACGCTGAAGAAAAGGAGCACTGCCCGACAGTTCGTGACATGTCGGACTATAGCGCTGACTATGCGGACGCCTTTTCCACGGGGGTGTTGAAAGTGACCGCCTTGCTCGTGCATCATGTGTGGGAGGGAATGAGCGAGTAAGCCAGCGTTGTGAGAGCCAATTGATGAATAGGCGAAGGAAGATTCTGTCGGCAGAAGATTCCAATCCTGCGGGGAGGCGGCGGCGGCAGCGGGCTGACGGGTCAGAGCGAGGGCATCCGGTCCTCTGCTACTGGGTACAGGTAGGTAGTTTGTGGGAGCATGCAGGCGCGTGCGTGCGTGTTGTGCGTGCGTTGCGTGGTTGTTGCTGTGTGGGGTGGGGGTTGGTTTTCTTGACGAGCTAGGCAACGACGGCTGATTCGAGAAAGCTGAGCTTGTGCTCACGTGAAACCTGTCCTGTCCGGGTAGGTCGATCGTGACCTGCGGTTTCGGTGGGTGGGAGGACCGCCTCCCTGGCAGCTGAAGGGGGCCTGGGTGGCTTCTCTTGCTCGCGTCGGGCAAGGCGTGTCTGAGACAGCAATCCAATGCAATCCGGCCCAGTCGAGTCCAGGAGAATCCGATGCACCGAGCGGGCACGAGGAGGAGGGCAAGATCGAGAGGGCCGGCCTTTGGCAGCGGCTAGCACCAAGGCAGGCGGGCGGTCTTGAGATAGCTCGTCAGTCCGGGAAGCCGAGATCCTTGGGGTCTGGCGTCTGGCGTCGCGGTCTTTGCAGGAAGAAGATGGGATGAAGTCATGGCTCGTATGGAGCGCCGTCTTTTCTTGAGGAACCGTGCGTACAGAGATGCGCCAGCATGGTATACTGTATACCGGCCATGTAACCATGTTGCATCCGGCTCTCATTTATGTCTCAGTCGGTGACGGATTGGATCTTCATGGTGGTGGTCAGTTGTCACTTTTTCCACATGCTTGTCCGCTGCCAGTGGGCAGGAGCATTTGAACAGTCGATCCACGGACTGGTTGTTCTTTTCTTTCCCGTCCTGCCGTGCCCGGCCCAGCCCTGGATATCTGATCGGTGCTGCTGGTCCTGGCAGGGGGGCAGGGAGGCAGGGAGGTTGGATGGATGAATCAGACAATCTGCTGTGGTAGCTCAGACAGCCGGGGCGGTGGAGGCAGTGAGCGACCCGACCACGCGTTATGGCTGTGGCCGTGCCCTGCTTGTAGGCAGTGATGGAATGGAACGGGTGGCATGGAAGAGACCACCCATGCACTCGTCATTTCGTTTCCAAGCCCTGCGCCTGGCTGTGCTGCCAACGTTTTCGATTTGGACGATGGAACCCCCCGGCCCCCCTTGCGCATACTGTGATACTGTGCAGTGCTCTCCGGCCAGCCAGCCCAGCCCCGCGAACTGGAGAGTTGTGGGTTCGTTGCAGGGACGGCTTGTTGAGGAGCTCGTTTGACCTGGCCAGTCTGCCAGTCCATGACTACCGACGATCATCAATCCATCAATGGGCAAGGCTCTGTCTGCAACAAGTTAGATGGGGACGGGCGGCCCTGGCCTGGCCTGGCCTCGCCTGACCTGACCTGCCCTGCTTGCTGGCCGGGCCAATCCCGGCCAAGGTTCAAGATTCCATATCCAACTGCCAGCTCGACTCGACTCGACTCGACTCGACTTCACTCGGCTTGACTGGAGACTGGAGACTGGAGACTGGACTGGCTGACTTGACCTGACTTGGAGTGACGGGCGGACTGGCTCTCGTCCCGACTGGTTGATTTGCAGTGCGAGCCCAACAAAGGGACCCACCTTGGCACATCCGGGGCTGGGGGAGGGGGATGGTTGGATGGCAGGATGGCAGGATGGTGGGAGGTAGAAGGCAGGAAGGGAAGGGGGGGTAGGGGGGCGCGGCAATACTGTCCTGAGGTATGCAAGTTCTTTTACACTTTCAGGCTCATGGCTCAACACCTGGGCAGTCCAGTCGCACGCTGTGCTGTACGTTCCCCACCGGACAGGGCTGGTAGGCCGGGTCGGTACCAGGCTGGCTGGCCTAGCTCGGGCTTGCTGGGGCAGACGGCAGGGCCTCTCTGGCCACTTCTGGGCTGTGTGGTTGGCGCTGAGCAGGCCCCCGCGCTACCGGCAACAATGGTCCAATGCTACGGTTTAGCTACCTTCACTGTCACCGTGAATTGCTTGTGCTGGTGCTGGTGCGGGCGCCGCTGTAGTGTTTCTGGTCGTGGCGTGGCGTGTCGTCGTGGATGTTATTGTCTCTCAACGCACCTCCTGCACTGCTGTGCCACACCCACACGCACACCTCCCGGCTTGCTTCCTGCTTCCTCCTCAAACTGCACCTCCTGGCTCCCTCTCCTTCTTCCCGCCTTGAACTCTTCTCCACCGGGTCCAAGTGGAATAGACAGAGCACACCATTGTCTTGTTGTGCCTCTCTTTCCTTGACCCCCCCTTTCGCCCTCCTCCTCCTCCTCCTCACTTCAGTTCCTGTGGCGCGCAGGCGGCTTTATCATCCCATCCCATCCCACCCTCTCGACAAACGCCATTCCCGACTCCGTCATTCCGTCCGGCTCAGCCCAGCCCAGACCCAGCCCGTCACTGCCGGAACTACTCTGCCCCCTCCCTCCCCCCGTCCTTTTTCATCATCATCTCTGCCCTCACCTCAACCTCTAACCCTCTGGCCTTTGCCTCCGCCATCCACGCCCCTCCTTCGCAACCTCAACCTCAACCTCAATCCTCGTCCTGGTCCTCGTCCACGTCCTCGACCCTCGACCTCGACCCTCGATCAGGACCTCGACCCCCCCTCTCCCACTCTCCGCCTCTCCCCCTCCCACCCCCCGACACCCCGAGTCTCGACCCGGGCTGCCGTGTGGCCTCATACTTGCCCATGTGGACATCATCATGAACGCCATGAACAAGATAGCAAACATGAGAAACTGGTCAGAGCGGATGAGCCCCGCCTTTGGCATGTCTTCAAGGCCCAACCTGGGCATGTCCATGCAGGGTCTCCATCCTCACCACAAGATGGCGCCTCAGGGTGCCTCCCCCATAACTCCACCCCAGATCGGCGACTCCATCATACACCACGCCTTCAACGTCCCCTTCGCCTCCGAGCTGGCCGGCCCCGACACCGAGGACATCCTGCATGCTACCACCGACGCCGTCCTTCGCTGGACACACCCTGCCGAGGCCCCCGATGATGTCCCCGTCCACGAGCTCCCCGTCCACACCGAAAACCTCGCCAGGCTGAGGAAGATGTGCAAGGACATCACCAACAGCCCCCTTCCCATCGAGGCCCATGTCATCTCCACGATACCTAAGCACGTCAAGGGCCAGGTCACCACCGTCTGTCTCTCTGGCTCGCATGAGCTGGTCTGGCAGACCCGCGAGAAGATCCTCAACGAGACCCCTCTGTCTCTGGTGTGTACACCCCCCCCTCCTCCACTGCTTTTCCTGCCCATCCCGGCGAGCCACGTCTCGACTGACCCCTGACAGCGTTGCACCACGGTGGATATTGACGGTGACATGGTGGCCGATATCAACGCCGGTTCTCTCAAGCACGTCGTGACTGAGACCATCGACAAGATCTCCGCCTTTTGCGGTGTCGACATCTTCCTCCTCGGGCCCAAGCTCACCCCTATCGTGGATGGCGTAAATGGTGACGTCGAGGTACGAAGGGATCAGCGTTGGCGGGTGGCCATCTACGGCGACATCTTGTCTTCCGAACACGCAAAGACACGCATCCTGGTCTCGATCGACCAGTGGGTATGGCTCTCCGACACAAGAAAAAAAAGCCCGCCTCGGGGACAGGTTGTGCTAACTCTCGAGCAGCTGGGCCGCATCATTGACATGATCCACATGGAATTCACCCTACAGCAGGCAATATGCGGTCGCAACCGGAAGAACATCAAGCTTATCGAGTCTGCCACCGGAACTGCCATCTACTTCCCTCCGCCGTACTCGAGATACTTCCGTTACTGCCCCAAGAACGCATCGCCGCGGGATCCGAACGAGATCATCATCACCGGAGACAAGCCTCGGCAGATTGAGCTTGCGAAGCTCAAGCTGGGCGATCTGCTGAATCGCTGCAGGCTATACGTCAAGGACGTTCCCATGCCACCTGAGAAGGTCGACACGATTCTCTTGACTCGGCTGGATAAGGTGCGCAAGATTGTTGAGGCCAATGGTAGCTACATCCAGTTCCCGCCTCTGGGGTCGCGGTCGACTCCGGTCCGGATCCAGGCCACCGAGAACCCGCACGTGGACCGAACCGTCAGGGAGCTCATGTCTCTTGTAAGTACAGCTGTGGGTTGGGATTGTCTGATTCTTGCTGACGCATTCCCAGGCTGGTCAATTCTACAGCGGGTTCTGGGCAGCACAGCCTGACGGGCGGAGGCTGCCGGAAGATAACGACATCAGACTCATGCTTGGAGACATCTGTGCGAACTCTGATGCCGAAATCTCGTTTCAGCGCCTGTCGTTCACCATTGATGGCTCCGACGACGCGGTCAAGGCAGCGCTACATGTGATCTCGCAGATCAAATTTGTGACACAGACACAGTACACCATCAGGGTCAAGATTGAGCTAGCGAATGAGCACAAGGAATTCGTCAGCGGCAAGAAGAACGGCAAGATCAACAAGATTATGGGGCAGAGTACGACCTTGTTCTCGTCGACTTCCAACCCTGTTCTGTGCCGGAGCTGTGACTGACAGGCAAATAGGCAACGTTCAAATCATGTTCGAGAACTTCGGCGAGTACAACTTCAACATCGACGTCAACGCCTCTTCCTACGACTCGATGAAGCAGGGGTTGGGCCTGGTGGAACAGGAGATGCCAGCTTCAATCTCGTTCCACGTTCCTGACCAGTATCACAAGCGGATCATTGGCATCGGTGGGCAGCATATCCAGCGCATCATGAAGAAGCACTCTGTCTTCGTCAAGTTCTCCAACGCTCAAGAACGCAGTAAGTCCACGGCCTACTCCCGTGCTTGGGACCAGGGCATCAGGAAGCTGACGTTCATAGACGGCATGGTCCGAGAAGATGAAGATAACGCCTTGGATAACGTCATCTGCCGCACCCCAGCACGCAATGCCCAGAACCTCGAGCTTGTCAAGTCCGAGATCCTGGAGATGGTCGACCGTGTCGACTCGGAGTTCACTTCCCAAGTTGTACCTGTGGATCGTCTGTACCATCGCCAGCTGCTCGCCCGCCTTTCGGACATCGCAATCATGGAGAAAAAATGGAACTGCAAGATCATTTTCCCCAGCACGGAGCAGGCCAGCGATGAGGTTACTTTCACTGGTCCCCAGTGGCAGGTGCCTCTCTGCGTGGACGAGTTCTTGGTACGCCCTCTGACGCTGACGGCCTTCCATTGATTCGAGTACATGCTAACCATCTGTAGGGTATGGTGCCCGACAACCACGAGCTTGTCCTGGCCCGCACGCCGGCTTTGATCAAATACCTCGAATCTCCTGAGTTTGTTAATGAAGTTGTGCAGAAGCTCAAGGCACAGCATGAGGTCGACCTGACCGTCCATCAGAACCCATCGGAGCTCACAGAAGACGGCAAGCCTACGGTCACCCTCCTCTGGACTTTCACTCGGAACAATGCTGGTGGTCTGCGTGATGCAATGGAGCTCCTTCACGGACACTTTGCCACCGCCGGCGTCGAAGAGACCATTATCAAGGGATCCATGCCGCGGCCCAAGTCGGACACTTTCGAGGAGTCTCTCCAGTATTTCGACTCCAAGCTCCTGCAACACGCGCCGACAACAGTCGCTACCGACTCGCCCACGAAGACTGCCTTCGGCGATGAGGTGGCTCGCGAGCGCAGCACGATTTTTGACAAGCTTCGAAAGCCTGGGAGCATGTCATCGATCTCTTCCTTCCTGGACCGCCGCAAGAACAGCTCTCACTCTGCGAGCAACTTCTTCAAGGGCTCAAGCAACGTGTCCAAGTCATCTCTCATCTCCATTGAATCGACACGCAGCTTCAACGCTGAACGTAACCCCTGGAACGACAGCGGTGTAAACCTCCCCGACGACGATAGCCCATGGCCAAACCGTCCCTTCGGCAACGGCGCCGAACACAAGCCGACGCCCAACGGCATCGCCCAGCCCGGCGATGTCACCCCCCGTCACAGCACCCGACAGTCCGCCGACAGCGGGCGTCCTTCCACTGCTCACTCTACGAATTCTGGATACCCCGGTCCTATTGGAGGGCCATACCATTAGATGTCTTCGTTTTTAGAACCTCTTGCGTCAAAATACCCGGCTGGATATACCCTGGCGTAAAAAAATACCCGGAATGTTGTTGCATTTTGGACGGCCCGATTCCTCTCGGTTCAAGTTTTTCGAGATTACAGCGGCTCGACTTCTCGCCTTTGTCCTCGGCCTTGCCCATCATCGAATGTCGGCCCTTCGAGTGGAGGACGCGACGTTGGGAAATGGACAACGCCAGTGACTTAGCCTCGAAAGGTCGCAGTGGGCCCGGCTGTTCTGCTCGTGTTCGATTTCTCTTGGCGTTTTTAAGGGACCCAATCATTTAGTTTCGTCTTTTCTTTCTTTCTCTTTTTTTTTTAGGATTTCAGTATATCATACCTTGATCGCCGTCATCTCTATACGCCCCGCATGGGACAGCCAATGACAGACAGATGTCTTGTACGTCAACTACTTACGAGTTGGCAAGAGAGGGGGGAAGGTCCTTTGAATGGTGGAACGCTGCTAATGATACCTGTTTCTGAGACGGATATATGTGAGCGAAGGATCCATGTTTAAATGAAGGGACAGAAAGGAGGATTTGTGACTCGGGAGCGGTACATGGACGCCGAGGTTTTGGAGGTGCAAGGAAAGTCTCTTTTATGGTTTTATCTATAGCGATGGCAGAAATACAGATGATACCCACTCACCTTTCATGTGGCCCCTTCTACAAGTAAGTGGTTTGTGCTGCTCATATGGCTTTTTTTGGTCTTTCTGGTGATACGGATGTTTACACCAGGAAGAATGAAGGGTACGCCAGAACATGACATCATTCATATCATAGCGAAAAAGAGAATATCACCCATCCCAATTCACGCATTGGCATTTCTTAAGACTGGCTTCTTAGTGTGAGTATTTTATATAGTTGTTATTAAGAGTGGGTATTGTGGTACCTGGTGTTATTTGGCGCAGGGTATTGTAAGTTGCTAGGTGTCATGGATTTATTATTTCTGATTGTGAGAGTGGGCGTTGGGCGTTGAGCGTTGGGCGACGTACTGGGATACTCTGATTCTGTGAATACGGATTTCTATTTTCCCTTGCGGTTGTAGTAGGCAGTATTGCACGACAATAAGCGTGAAGTCACATATAGACGACCAAGTGTGTTTTTATAAAATACTAAAAGCGTGATGCCACGCCAAATCTCGATACATGCTAAATGCAGGTAACCAGGAACTCAACATGCAGGTGTTTAAACGCAGAGCTATTTCAACAAGAAAGCATCCCCTCACTTGCGATCCACTCACATAAATCGCACATTGTTTTCAGCGCACCATAGCGTCCGAAGGGTTCCCAAAAAAAATCAGATTGAAATGCGAGCGTGCACACTGACAGCCCCGAACACTCGAAGGACCGCCGGCCCCTGATGTGAAGGGGGGCAGGGGTCCTACAGGGGGCCAGATGAAGCGGCAGGCTCCGTGTGCCGGCTGGCGTCCCTGCTCCTCTCCGTCTGCATAGAGATGATCATGTCGGTAAGCCTGTCGAGCTTGGAGCTCAGCTCGGCGATCTTGACGTCCATGTCCGTCGGCGCGTCCATGTCGTCGTTGGCGATGTCCGGGTCGGCGGACGGGGCGCTGATGGCGGGGGCCGAGACGGGCCGCAGCGCAGCGCCACCGGCGCCGAAGTGGCGTTGCTGTTGTTGTTGGTACTGCTGCTGGTGGTGCGCGTACGCAGAGGACGACGATGCCGGGCGGACCTTGGCCCGGGACACCCTCCGCTGGGCGGCGGAGCCGCCGCTCCCGCCGAGCGCTGCCTCGAGGCGGGGGCCCTTGAAGCCGTAGAACTCGTCGTTGGCGACCTTGCCCTTGACGAGCTCGTAGAGGAGGATGGCGCCGACGATGGGGAGGTGGGTCGCCTTGAGGAGGAGGATGCGGGCGGCGCGGAACTTGTTGTCCGAGGGGAGGACGAGGCGGAGCGGGCGGAAGATGACGAGGGCGAGGAGGTTGAAGGGTGGGTAGAAGTGGGTCAGCCGGTTCGAGGTGGAGGCCTCGAGGACGTAGACCGAGTAGACGTAGAGGTACTCCTCGCGGGCGTGGCTCATCACGCGCGAGAAGGAGTTGGAGAGCATACCCGTCAGGCTGCCCATGAGGAGGATCGATGAGAGGGTTACTTTATGTGAATTAATAACAAAGGTTGCTTCAATTTGAGGAAGTAGAAGATATTTACCGAATATAAACATGAGCGGTGGGCCGAAGAAGGGATCGATCTGGTTCATGATATCGAACCCGATGTAGCTCGAGCCGTCTGATTGACAGGGCGTGTTAGTGACTGCTTCGAAGATCGGGGCTGGGACGTGAGGGACGTGAAAGAAGCAGGCCCCTAGAACGTGTGATGTGACAGCGGAGCGATTGGGGACAACTTACAGAAGATCTTAGCCAAGTTCATAGTCATCGCTGGGAGGGTCTGAATGGAACGATCAGTGACTTGTCATCGGTTGCATCGAAAAGGAGGGCTTAGATATGCGGGATACTCACGAAGGTGTCGCGCGCAACAAGGGTGAAGGTCGTCAAAAACCCAAGGTATACTATGAAGACAAGGACCATGAATTTCACAAAGTCCTTGCCCATCTCCTTCAGGCACGGGATAAGCGTGCCCCAATACGGAGACAGAGACAGCACTGAGCAGACCCGTGGAACCATAAACAGAGCCAGCAGGGCCAGAACGTCAAATGACAGCCCAATAAGCTCCTCGTCGTGCCTTGAGAGGCCGACAATGCCTTTGTGACGACGCATCAGCACGGTGTCGGGTGCAGTGGGGATTCTGACTTACGCAGCACGGAGAATATCAAGCCAATACAAATCATTGTGATGTCGAATATGTTCCATATCTGCCGTTGAGAATGGGTGAGCAGCCTGTGTCAGAATGCGTGACTGGGCCGGAGCAACTCACATCTGCGGCGTAAAAAATTGATCCGGCATCGACATACTCGCTCAGCTCATCGTAGGCAAAAGCCAGGAACCAGATGTAGAGCAAGACCTCGTTGACGCTGATCTTCTCCGGGTTCCTCTCAACCAGGACGGAGTAGTACAGGAACAGGAATATGATGAAGAAGATGACCTCGAACGACTTGAGATACTTGGGCACGCGAAGGCGAGAGAAAGGGTCGGCCGTTGCCTTGTTGTAGAACCGGGGCCGCTTGTCCGAGTCGACGGCCAGCCCTGATGGTGATTGCGTTAACAACTTGATCTTGTTGAACTATCTGTCCTACACGTACTTGAACACCCAGGACAAATGATCCACATGCGAGCGGGGTGGGGACGGCAACACTCACGATCCCAGAAGATGATGTCGCCATTCCAAATACCAGTAATAATCTTCTGAACGACATGTTGACTGAGGAACCGCTTGGCATCGGCGACAGCAGCAATCTCGAGGGCGTTTAGGGTGACAAAGGGCTTGGTGGGGTCCTCCTCGTCGTCCTCCTCGTCATCCTCCTGGGGCATGGTCAGGCGCGAGATGGACTGCAGCAGCTGGTAGCGCTTCATGCTGCCGGTGTTGGTGAGGGCCTGCTTGGCCGAGCCGACGGTCCCGGACAGGCTCTGGGCGAGGAGCGCCGTGTTCTCGTCGACCTCGTGCGACTGGCGGCCGTTCTCCTCGTCGCGAGCCCCCGCCGCCGCACCATCTGCTGCGGCGTCATCCGGGTCTGGGATCTCGTACAGACAGCAGTTCATCACCTCCCTCTCGGAAAGGTGGGTCAGAAATCGCCCTGGATGATAGCCATTGTCAGCAATCGCTGTTGCGTGGACTACCGTGCCATGGTTGGAGTGGGTGCTGAGACCAGTCCGAGCAACTCACATGCCACGATCTCGGCAGCATTTGCCCGGGCTTCATTGACGCCCTTGTCCTCTGTTGCAGCGCCGTAGTGCCATTTCAGAGCCCTGTTGTGTGTCTGTCAGTGAATGGTGATGAGCAGATCGAGGTCCCGTTATGCACAGGCGTATGCCCGCATGTGGAGCCATTGCGGATCGGGACGTTGAAGGTCGCCCCACAGGATTTGCATGCTGTGGCCCAGGCTTTGCGACTTACAAGAGGGCATTGACGATGGCAGGGTGTGAGCACTCCCTGCTGAGATGCTCAACCAATGTCCTCAGGCCCTGGCCCGCGCTGGTAGTCCGCAGCTGTTCGAAGGTGACGGGAAGCACAACCACCGCATTAAAGTAGCTGTCGGTAGAGACATCGATCAGTACAGTATTAGTGACCAGGCCGGCCGGAACAGTTGTCCCTGTGGAATCACCAGTGGGCGCCGGTTGCTGACGTACATTGATAGCTTCTTGATCATTTCCCTGAAAGAACCATCTTCACGGATATCAGGCAGGCAATAGGCGTCGTCGAATCGCTGGCCCATTGGCGAGGGCGAGCGTGGGGGCTCGTCAGCGCCGGGCTGCTTACGCGACTTGACGCGTATAGGCATGATTTATGCTCGCTGATGGCTTCCCAGTAGAGGTGTAATTAACAAGAGCGTTCGTGACTGCACCACCAGGCCCGACGACAAAACGAAAAGAAAAGAAAAGGGCAACGGCTTGAGGTTCAAGATAAGGACCAAGCCTACACACACACACACACACACACACACACACACAAAGCTCAACCCCACACTTGCAAGGCCTTGGTTCCCTTATTCCTCTACCCTAAGGCCCAGGCTTCCCAGGTTTCGCTTGGGGACCCCTGTTTCTGCTGTGGCCTCGACGCGGTCTTCAGCTAGATCCCATCTTGCCTAAATTTGTCTCACACTGTCAAACCTCCCCCAGAGACACACAATTGGACCATGGAGCCTGGGCTGCATTGTCTCAGTCCCGACGTCGACGGGTCTGGCTGTCTAGTTGGTGCTGTGCAGGAATCTGGCAGGATGAAATGATGAATATAGCACCCGCCTGGGCCCCCAAGCGCCTCCCCGATTGCCCTGGCTAGGTCGGGGGGGAGGGGACCTGAGCCAAGGATCCTGAAACTGATGGCCAGCAGCTGGCTGTCATGATATCAGATGCTGCTGTGCGGCGAAGGAAGGGGCCACGAGCAGGCACGCGCAGGATATGCAAGGCCGACTCGGTTCAGGTGCGGCCATAAGCGGCCAGCTTACCGCAGGTTCTGAGACCTGCTCGCCTTGGTCACATGTAGTCTAATCGCTGTTCAGGCGGCCAGATATACCACCTCGCCGGAATACAAAAATATAGTCTACCGCCGCCTGAGGAACGTTCACTCCATCGCGCCAACCATATTTCGACTATGGCTGGCTGGCTGCATGGCTTGTGTACTGTCAACATAACTACTTGTTCTTTTCTTCCGTTGCGTTCAGGCCAGAGGCAAACCCTCAACCTACCAACGGCACCAGTTGTTGGCCACTTATTGTCAGTACCGACTCCGCCACCTCTGATGGGACCTTGCTCTGATGGAACTCAGGCTCGTGGCCATGAGGTTTGCACAAAAATCACTAGCCTGGTCGAGTCGGTCGGCTGGTTGTGCCGTAGACTGCAGTCGTGCACCCACACGACCACCCTTCGAGACTTACAGTGCGACGTCTGACTGCTTTCGGGCGACTCTCTGCCTCGGAATGCATGTCTGTACACCAGAACGGCCAGTCCACTGAAGCACAAGCTGTCGCTACCCAAGATCCAGAGGCACCATTCTCGGCGAACAGAGACAGGCTAAGGATCCCTCGACTCCATGGCCTCCCTCAAGCGTAACCCGTGAGGCGAACCAACTCATGCTTCTTGGTTCCTCTCGCACAAAGAATCGCCGACCAATGGTGGCACATGTGATGCGTCAGCACTTCGGTCCCATACAGTCTCTGTACATCTCGCAAGGCCAAGCGTGCATCAAGCGTGCACGACTGCTGTGCAACTCGACAGAATGTTCCGAACTGGGATATCAATTAAAACAGAAGAGGAACAGAAGAATGGGCACACGATCCCAGAACGGGTGATTCTAAGGCCTGCCACCAACAAATCCAAGGAACAGAGGACGTATTAAGGTTTTCGAAGCCACCAACATTATAGTGATATCCATCGACCAACCACGTGCCAACAGCCCAGCCGCGTGCTGAGGCGTCTTTCCATGGACGGCGCCCAAGTGAGATCTGAGAAGGGATCCCAGCCACGTTGCCCAACAACCGCTTTTTGCCGAGGCAACGCTCTCCTCATGACACACACCAATATATTCGAAAGCCTATCCACTGTGTGTGACGCAGCTCCCAGCAGAGGTGGCCCCGGAGGATCGCGATGCTCAGTGCGGCCTCCCGGAGAACTGGGCCGGCTGGTCGACTGCCGAGCCCGATAACGCGCATGGCGTGAGTCTTTGCGAGGTCGATCTTCCCCGGAGCCAATGCCGATCTCCGCCTGGGAGGCATCCGGGTAGTGGCAAACCAGCAAACGCCCTGGGACAAACCTCCAAGCTAAAACTTGGAGACGACCCCCGATTCTTATTTTGGGCTACTCGACAACTCGGACAAGACTGACATCATGATGTAGCATTGGCCCGGGAGGCCAGGCCGTTGGACAAGTATTCTCGACGCGTTTTCAGACATGATGCACAGTCTGACAGTCTGCGAGCCGTGGTGATGATCATGACAGGTGAGACACGAATCGAAGTCAATGTGAGGCACGGACCCACAAAATACCTAGTCGTTACAAGAGCACCGAGTCCCTCGTGCACGCAATCTTGCTCGTGGCTGTCGTGGCTGCCGTGGCTACGTTGGCTGCGTTGGGTTGACCTGACCCCGAGCACTGGGAATTGCCCATCCCGAGTGCCACCGCCAGGGAACGGCCGGACGCCAGACGACTGCGGTAGAAGATTTTAGCCGTGGCGTGGCGGTGATCAGAGCGAAGGGGTGCGCGCGGGGTGACTAGCCGCAGCCAATTCGCTATAAAAAGCAGCAGGGGGGACGTCTTCGCCACCTCTGCTGTCACCCTGCTCCCGCAAGCGCATCAGAGTGGCTGTGAGATCCGACAGACAGTTAGCACCTTTGACAGCGAAACGTCAGGGCTTCGATTGGCTGCAGCTATGCAGGGACGGTCGTATGTACAGTAGGCACGTCCGAACCACCGTACTATTTTCCTCGAACCCGAGCTGCTGGCTGCGCGGATCTGCGTCAGTCAAAGCCTTCTGCACTATGGCAGGCTGGCAGGCGGAAGTCTTCAGACCCGGTGCATACATACACACACATTCACATTTTGCGAGACGAATTTAGTGTACGCGCTCAGCTCTATCCATCCTACCCGCCAAGGGGCAGCACGAGATGGAGACAAGTGGAATCGAGTCGTGCCGCCGGGCGCCTCGACTGCCCGACTAGCCTCCTCGAGGGCCACCATCGCAGCAATGCCAGCACTCAGCCAGCATTCACAATGCAACCGACGGCAAGACTACTCCACCTGTCCACCTGCCCACCTGCCCACCTGCTGCTCCGGCTGCTAAGCCCCTGGGCCAATTCTGCACAGACGGCACGACCCTCTGTACCGGGCTCCCTGATGTGCACCCATTCCTGAATAGGACCGCCAGGCGACGCGATAAACAATTAAGGGCTCTTGGACAATCGCATGATCTACACTATAATAGACATCGCAAGGCATCGTGGGCACTACCCACCACCGTGGCCCCCAGCTCCTGGATCGTTTTTGGACCCCTGTGTCACCCACGCCAGCCCTGTAACTCCGTCCTCCTTCCTGCCCCTGGCCCTCGATGCGTATATGCACTGATCCCTGCTCATGCGCCATCGCGGATCCCACCTTGTCATCGCTGCCACTCTTTTTATTCCTCACTGCCTCACCCGCTTTGCCAGCCAGCCTGCCAGCCAGCCCTGCTTAGCTGTCGGACCTGTTCTGCCTTTTTCCCACCTTCGCTTGTGTCTTTTTGTTATTTCTTCTGTTTCTCTCTCAATCTTTGACAAGACTTCACGATCATCGGGTTGGTTTTTGAATCTTCCGCCGAGGCCTATTCTGCTCACACTCGCCCACTCGCTTCGGATCCCCAGCCACCAACATATTCCTCCATGCCCCGGCAACGCATATAAACAAATCTGCAAAGATGCTCCAAGACATCTTCCTCAGGCTGCCCCAGCCGACGGCTATACTCATCCTCTCGAGCCTCCTCGGGGCCACATCAGCACATATCCCCCGTCAGACACCAACGACAGTTCCATATCGGCCTTTAAACGTCATTGCCTACCCCCCGGTTGCGGCACCGACGTCACCGCCGGTCGATCTACCCACAGTGAACGAGCTCTTGAGGAGGCATGATACCAACACGATATGCGGCTACATAGGTGGTGACCCAAATCTGCCTGCAACCTGCTCAGCGGGATCACATTGTGTACTAGACACAGACCATGGCGCTGTGGGGTGTTGTCCGAACGGGGAGGACACGTGCAGTACAGGCGTCTTCACCGGCTGTGTCGACCCGAACAGTGGGCCACAGACCGAAGTAAACCCATATGTGTTCACGTGTACGGGCAGCAACGTTTGCTACAAGAACGTGTTCGAGGGCGGATACTCGCAATTCGGATGCGGCACAGCAAGCGACCTTGCAACGTTTGTCTCAGCTGGCGCGGGCGGCGCGGCCGCCCCTATCACGCTGACGAGTGAGTGCATCAGCTTCACGCAGAGCCCGAGCAGCCTCGCAACGCCAACCGAGCTCGGGTCGGCCACCGGTAGCGACTCCTCATCGGCTGGGACCGCCACTGGCACAACCAGCAGCGCCTCATCCTCCTCATCCTCATCCTCAGCTTCCAGCTCATCCCTCACCACCCTTACAATACCATCCCCCACGAGCAGCAGCAACCCGACCTCCTCCAGCTCGCGGTCATCCTCATCATCCTCGTCATCGAGCAGCACGCCAGCCAGCACTGCCGCACCAGCTGCAGGTGGGGACGGCGGTGGAAGCGTGAACCGCACGGGGGCCATCGTGGGCGGCACCATCTCTGGCGTCGCCGTACTCGCAGGTCTCATCGCCGTCGGCATCTACCTCTGGCGGAGGCGGGCCGCAGGGAACACGCGCCGCGGACCGGGGCCGAGGCCGGGCGACACGCAATACGTCAGCCCCATGTCGGGTGCGGGATTCGCGCCTGTTGGCCGGGACACCTCGAGCCCGAGTGACGAGTCGCGCGGGGGGGCGAGCGTCCGGGGCAAGACGATCACGCACGTCACGGGGGATCCCAATTCCCGCAACACGGTCTGGCAGACGGGCGGGATCGGCGACTACCAGTACCAGTACCCGGGGCAGAACCCCGCGGCGTGGGCCGGGGGCGGCGCCGCAGCTGCGGGAGCGGGAGCCGGCGGCGCGGCGGCGTACCACGGGGCTTATGCGAGGCCGCCTCACGGCGGCGGCGACGGGGAGGACGAGATCCCGCTGCGGTACGGGTCGCCGGAGATCGACGACTTCTCGCGGGGCTTCCAAGACGCCCTGAGCAGGATCGGCGAGGAGGACGAGGACGACCTCGAGTCGCACGTCAACGGCAGCGGTATGGCCGGGACGAACAACGGCGGCGGCGATGGAACCGGAGACCTGGGTGAAAGGCCCGTCTGGCTCCAGTCGCGGCGGCAGTCCAGGAACCAGTTCTGGACATGAGCATAACAGGGAAAGATGCCCGGATGGTTTTTCATGAGACGGTGAATATGGGATACGAACGCGTCATGGGCCGGCCATTGGTGTTTGCGACATCCTGTTGCCCGCATTCTATAGACGATATGAGCGATGTTCTCACGAAGCTATGGGACTATACCTAATATCCAAGATTAATGTATATATGTCTCAATGACGAACGAAAATGAACATTCTAAGCCAAGTTGGTTTCTCCCGCAACGCCCTCTTCTCGGTGCTTGGCGCTCATTCCGATACAACGCAACCAGGCGTTGAGTGAACCATAATAGACCACCTTTGATTTGAGGCATAGATATCTGTCTCTAGCGGCGTCTTGACCCCGGAGGCGCACGCAACGGCATGTTTCGATGGTCATTGGCGCTGTTTACTCTGGGTTCCTGAGATGACAGCATAATTGCACTGCCGGTCTGAAATTTCAACGGTGCAGGACATGATATATCCACAGGAGATCGGCTGTTTTGTGCTGCCGGAGCGATGAAGGTACATTTTTGTGGGCGGGCCGAGGCGGAGAATGCAAGCGAAGGCGAGAGACGGCCGTCGACCGTTGGGAGGAGACTAATGACAATGAGAATGATCTAGTATGATCAACCACGGAGGTTGAGCGCGAGGGCCGGGATGATGGACGACGTCCTGACGTCAGCACGCCAGAATGGTTTACAGGGTCGTCTCCAGGGCTGGTTGCAGCGGGGCAACCGTCGACCAGGCGCCGGGGGCTTGACTCGCTGTCCCTGTCATTGCTTGATTCCCGCATCATAGTGTACTATAGAGTAGCTTGCATTGTAGCGGGACAGCCTCGGTACACTTCTTTTTTTCTTTTACCCCCCCCTTCCTAGTGGCCCTGTGGACTTCAACCAACCGATCGGAGCTTAGAAATTGGCAGGTCTTGACTATCTCCGATGGAAGAAGCTACGCCGTTTGTATAAGAAGGCTTGGTCCCAAGCTCTCTCTGCGATGGACATGTGAAGAAGTGTGTAGACTGACCGTCATCAATTTACAATCCAACCTTGAGCAACCTTCCATCCAGTTGAGCTCTAACTTACCACCCCTACACTTCAATACCCCGCCATGGCTCCTAAGATCCTCGTCGTCCTTACCTCCCACAACCAGCTGGGAACTACAGGCAAGCCTACAGGATGGGTACGATATTGAAATTCCTCCCCCCTGTCAGTTATGAGGGCCATGGAAATGAGCTGTTGGATCAGAGATGTTATGCTCAAGACATGGCCGCGCCAACTGTCCAAGACGTTTGCTAACAGACATGATCATCCACAGTACCTTGTGAGCACCCCATTGTGGACATAACCCGGCTGTCTGGTCGGGTCAACTGACCCTCCCCTCTTTCCAGCCTGAGCTTGCACACCCCTACGATGTCTTCGTGAAGGCCGGCGCCGAGCTGGAGTTTGCATCCCCCAAGGGCGGCGTGGCCCCCCTCGACCCCGCCAGCGTCGAGATGTTCAAGCAGGACGAGAGCTCCGTCAACTTCCTCAACAACCACAAGAACCTCTGGGAGAACACCAAACCTCTCTCCGAGTTCGCCGACGCGGCCGACAAGTTCGACGCCGTCTTCTGTGCGCACAAGCCCGCCCCCCCCCCGGGGGCGCTCCAACATGGGAGCGGTCGCCACTCGTGCAAGAAATACTAACAAAGAAGCCCACAGACCCCGGAGGCCACGGCCCAATGTTCGACCTGGCGACCGACGCGACGTCGCAGAGGCTCATCGCCGACTTCGCCTCCAGGGGCAAGGTCGTCTCGGCCGTGTGCCACGGCCCGGCGGTGTTCCTCAACGTCAAGCTGGCCGACGGCACGCACCTGCTCAAGGGCAGGGAGGTGACCGGCTTCAGCAACGCCGAGGAGGACCAGGTCCAGCTGAGCAGCTACATGCCCTTCCTGCTCGAGACCGAGCTGAACAAGGTGTCCGGCGGCAAGTACGTCAAGGCCCCCGAGCCCTGGGGCGAGAAGGTCGTCGTCGCCGGCAACGTCATCACCGGGCAGAACCCGGCTTCGGCGCATGGCATTGGCGAGGCTGTCATCAAGGCCCTTAAGGCCTAGAGGAGTTTTTTTTGTTCCTGCAACGAATCGGATATTGAATGAAGTAAAATAATTCTCTGAAAACATGTTCTTAGCTGAGCGCGAGCATGGCCATAGGTCAGCCAGGCGTGCGCCACGACAACGCCCACGGGGTGCATCAGGGTATCTGGCCAGCACCCCGATGGATGGAACCTGCATCTCCCCGTTCATGTGTGAAAAGGAATACTTTTGTGATGCAACGTTTTGATCCTTGTATTTGGGACATATATGTCGGCACAAGAATAGATCATTGCATGAGCGGTCGCCCGGCAGGTCAAGTAGACAGATCGACAACCACCAAATGTACATTGGATCTGACAGATCAGAGACGGTGCATGGCGCTTAACTTCGGGAAGGAAGCACTACCGGTAGCCTCGCCGGTGTGAGTGTTGGATATATTTAAACATATTTTAGTTGTGATGTCTCTTTTTTCGGGCGGAGGGGGTCTGTATTGCCATTCCGAGTCGGGTGGTGCTTAGTGCGTCAGTTCAAAACATTACCAGGAATTCAAGGGTAAACCGATGAGGATGGGTTTGCATAAGGCTGTAGCAGGGAAAGGTACCCGGAAATAGTGTAGCCAATGGTGCACAATTGACATTTGCAGCATCACCTCCTTAGGAGCTGTTGAAGTGCTGTAAGATCCTCTAATATCGCTAATCTGACGGCCTCAGCAATGCCATCGTCTTCACCGTGGCTTGCACACGATGCGCCAGCCTTGTCCGATATTCTGTTCGCTGTTTTCTGGAGCAGATGCAAAGTGTGACTGTCCATCGCAGACGGCTGTGATGGAGAGCTTGGAGAGACGTTTTGAAATCTATTTCGAAAGCCGGTTCAACCCTCAACTCTTAGTTTTGAGGATCCATAGGAAAGTCGTGGAAGACAGCCGTAAATGTATCTGTGTGCTGTGCCGCATTGCGACCGTTACCGCTTGATCACCCACAAGTTCAACAAGCTAATCAAGGCACGAACGCGAGGCCATCATACCGTTTGTACATGGGCGCTGGGACCGACAAGGTATGCCCATGGGCGAGAGATTCGCGGTAGATAACTGCCAAGGATGTCTCGACACCAAGTGCCTCGTAAAATGTGAGAATGGTGGTGGGTGTTCCATGACAAGGTCAACCCAAGTTGTCGCGCGACACCTCGTGGTTGTGCCTCAGGAGGCTGCCGTGATCGAGGGTGGAACGGTGGGCAGACCGGGAGACCGGCCTTGGCGCGGCCGGCTGTCCTCCGTATACAGCGGGAGGGAGGCCTAGATAGCGACGACTACCAATCCAGCAAAAACACGGCATGCAGTAGATGCAAGGAGTGTAGGGTTGTAAGACGACCAAAAAGTCAAAAACATACAGCACCGGGTATTCGCTGGTCGTCACCGACCCAACTACTAATCCAGCGATTACAGGCTTGACTATGGGAGAGCGGACGGGATCCCGTATTTTCCTGTATCTATGGCCGTATGTGCTAGAAAGAGAAGGTTGGCAGCTTATATTGTAATGTTTGGATTCTGAATGGTAAGCTTGGATCATTGTAAACCTCGCATGCACCGACGGATCCAACCTCTGTCAAGGGTGGGAAGTGAGCTCTGGGATATGTATATATGTCATGTGTATCTCATTTATGATTGCTCGACGTCGTCTGGCTCCGATCTACGAGATTACCACATTCTATTCAAATGCGACTCTACGTGACAAACCGTCTCTCATGAACGCCAACAATCGAACCTCCCAAGAAGCGCGCCGCCGTAGGGTCAGCAAGAAAATACCCAAACGAGACACGTGAGGGCTTAGAAAAGCTCCCAGAGCGGACGAGGCAGCGCAGTGCGTATCTTGAGGTCGACGTCGCGCACGCCGATGTACACACACCTCCGCCCCGGGCTCCCCACGGTGACAGAGCGCGAGACGAGCCCGTAGTAGTCCGAGATCGAGTGCGTAAGCCACCGCTTGAACGCGCCGGCGCCGTCGTCGTCCTCGGGCGACGAGTCGAACACCATGCCGCGGTCGACGGGCGGCCCGTCGCGCACCTCCCGGTGGGCCGACTTCCAGGGGGACGACGACGCCGCCGCCGCCGCCGCCTTCTTGCGCCCGACAAAGACGACCTTGTCGTCCGACTCGTCCGACTCGTCATCGGCCACCGGCGCCTCGCCCGCGGCGCGGTGCCGCTCGGTCAGGAACTCGCGCACCGGCTCCTCGAGCGCGCGGAGCCAGCCCTTGACGCCCGGGGTGCGCTTGACGGTGTCGCGGAGCTCGCGGGGCACCCTCCCGGCCGCACCACCCGCGGCGGCGGCGTTGTTGTTGCCCGCCCTGTTCTTCTTCTTCTTGGCGTCGCGCGCGGCCGCCGCCTCGCTGAGCCCGCGCTCCCAGAACGCCGCGACGTGGTACGGCACGTGGTGCACCGGGTGCACCGGGCGCGGCTCCCAGTCCTGCGGCTCGGGGGGCTCGACGTTCGGGACGTCGGTCAGGCGCTTCATGTCGTAGCGCCTGCGCTGCCGGGACCCTTCCTTGCCGATCAGGAGCAGCTGGCGGCGGCGGAGGGAGTCGCGGCGGGACGGGGGCCGGCGCGGGGGGTCGATGGCGTCTGTAGGGGCGTGGTTCCCGTCGGCGGTGGCGATGGTCACCCGCGCGGCGGTGGTCGTCGCTCGGGTATTGTTGGCGTGCTCATCCAGTGGAATGCCGAGCGGCCTGCCTGTCGTGCCGGCGGCGGTCGGTGAGACACTCAGGGACTCGAGGGCTGAGATTGTCCAGGCCTCGATATCAATCGGGCCGGAGGCCACGGGAGCATGCTGATTCTGCTGCGGCGAGGCATTCTGGGGTTGGCCGGTGGGCTGCGAGTGCAACGCAGGCGGCGGGGGCACGGCGCTGTAGATGGCCATTAGGAGGTGTGAGAGTGGCAACTTCGGCTTCGAGTTTGGAGGGTTTCGGGAAGCGGGAAGAGGCACAATCCGACAGACCAAGCCCAGTCTATGGAAGCACGGCACACACGCAGCCGGTTGCCGTCAGAAGAGAGAAAGGAAAGAGAACGACGTGCGAATAACTCCAGCACACGGGGGGCCGGCCTGCAATGGGTTTGGGGTGTTGATGGTTCCAGACCAGCTCTCAATGACACATGCCGACTCATGGTGTACTATCACAGTCACTCGGCCAGACGAGATAAGACGCCGCCAACTTTGGGCCAATCGGAGCGATTGCTGGGGCCATGCACCCACATGCGAACTCCCTCGCGTGGGCGGCTTCAGGGGGCCGATCCTGTCCGGTGTAACCTCGTAGGGTTCGGACCCTTGAGCTAGCTAGCCGCATGCATGCTGGACGTGGTAAGGACATATTACTCTCTTGAAGGACGCAAGCGGATGGAGTCGCAAGAAGCACACACGGATGCCGCAGTCGCAAGCCCGGCGAGGACGGGCAAGCAACATTCAAGGCGCATGCTTCTGGATCTGAGACTCTTTGATTCGTTGAATGGGGACGGTACCTGTCGATGCGTGCCCAATCCATCGTCGCGAGAACCATGGGAATCTGGTATTCCCCATAGGAATCCCATTTCACCACCTCCGCCTTTCTAAATAAGACATGACGGGAGAGAGTGGTGGCTAGTATTTTTGCAAAATTTCTCAGTCTATTATTCAGATTACAACGTGTTTTGCTTCATACTTGATCTCCCTGTCTCGCGTACCAGCTCGTATCCTATCCCCCTTCTTCGTCGCGCCTGTGTGACCAATCAACTTACATGGATCAATCCCTGTATATTTTTTCTTTTCTTTTGAGAAATTGGGTATAGACCACATCTGGCTTGACTGCCCCTTCATATATAGCTACTTATATTATCTTACTATATTCCTTCATGTGGATAAGGTAGGTGTTTGAACTTGATATTTGCGGCAAATAACCATGCAGGGTAGCAATGGAAAACACGTATGACCTTCATGCCGGCGCCACAGAAACAAGATACAAGCCTACGTTGTGAAATACTGAAGCTTCCAATTCTGGAAGAGACCTCTTAAGGCGAATGATTCGAGGCCAGCCTCGGGCTGCATGCGGTCTAAAGGATATGCTAATGTATATGTTGACATGATGCCGGTCATTGATCTCCGCGTAATCAAAGGTGACACCCTTCTCATCGTCTCTAATCAAATGTTGACGCATCGAATTCTGCTAAATTCTCCAAAAAAAAGTCTGCGACCACTTATCTACTGTGAAAGGCCGTGAACCTGTCACTGTGCCCATAGAGCTCAGGGCTAAAGGACACTCACCCCTGAGGGCCCAAATAACCATGTGCCAGGTCGGTGGTGGCCCGCGGCATACTCATCAACGCCCTGGTCCAAATTTGACGTGCTTGTCCAAGTTCAAAACAGGTCATCATGTGGTGCAGTAGATACAGGGCGTCGACTGATGCTTCGACCTCGGACCACATTGCTGGAGCGGTGTGACTCGAGCGCCCGACAGCATCTAGAAAACCCTGACATGCTGTGTGTGTAAAGGGTCTGTTGACTGTGAAGGGAATAGGGATGTGGTATTTTCGGGAACCGTGCTAAGACCTGCCACTTCCGATGCCTCCAGGTTTGAGCAGTGGCTGCCTTTCAGCGGCTGCCTCGCTCTCTTGGCGATCAATGATGTCGCCCAGCTGGTCGTTGGAAGTAGCGTACTGCTCTGGGTGCCCCGAATATGTGGTCGCGGTATTCTCGTCCAAGCCGTTAGCATATACGCGAGAATGAGAGCGTCGAAAGCCGGGCCTGGCGGTCTCGTCATCCGAACCATCGGAGAAGATGTAGTACAATGCCATGCAAAGTAAGATGCCCTGCATGATGGCAGTCAGCAGGAATATGCCCCACGTGCTCCAGCCAGCCCAGCCCAGCCTCGCGGCCAGGCTCGCAGCGAAGAGAAGGCCGCCTGGGGTCTGTATACACATCATGGGGATGCTCAAGCTTCCGACATGCTTCAAGTGGTACGTCATTGTGATCTGCGGGATGTACTGAATAGCGGCGAGGCCAGCTGCGAGGACGCCGTTGAACACGGCCCAGCTCTTGAGATGCGAAGGCAGAGCGAGGGCAAATATGGCCGTCAGAATTATGGTGAGCAGAATGTGGACGAGGACGACAGTAGCGACCATGACCGCAGTCCGCCAGTTCGGCTCCTCCTCGACATTCTCAAGCTCTTCCTGGCGAATGCTGGCATCTGTGAACCGGAAGAAGACCAGGAACAGTACGAATCTGGGTCTGAGAGTCAATACGAAGCGAGTTGGCCAGGATGACTGACGCTACTGACATGAAGGCGAAGCAGAGCCACTGCACGCCGAGCTGCACAATACCCAAGACACCGGCGATACACTGGAAGGTCTCGAGCTCTTTGCAGCACCCGGCGTCCTGAATGCTCTGGGGCAGTGTGAGGATGTTGGCGAACCCTGCGGTTGCCGAGGTGGTACCAAGCAGGACAAAGTAGGGTGAGATGCCCTCCGAGGTGCCTCGGGAGATGATGCGGTAGTGCTGTGGAAGATACGAGATCAAGAGGCCGACGACGATAATGCTAGTGCGAGTTAACAGCTGCAGCTAGGTTGAAAAAAGGGTGCCACGGAGTCTTGACGGTGCGAGGAGGCTTGGTGGATATTGGTAGCACGTACATGGAGACGACAAGGTTCACGAAGCCCGGGTCACGGAGACCTTGACACTGATCGTCGGGCGACTCCATAGCGGCACTGGCTTCGGTTACACGGCACAAGTCTCGATCCCGGGATGTGGTCGACGCGAAACGACGGGTTGAAGTGGGAACAGCGTTTGGCTATTGTTGCGGGCGCGTGCAGTGAATAGTCAGTCGGTCGGTGGTTGGGAGTCACAAGCTGGCGAGGCCGAGGGGCGGAAAGGGCGGGGTTCTGTTTATGTACGTATCTCGGTTGTCGCAGAGACAAGTTCAGGAACGAGAGACAAGAGTTCCCGGTGATGTCAGAAGACGGAACCAGGATGCACGGCCGTTGGAAAGCGCTAATGCTGAAGATGCGAGACACCGGGTCGTCCACGCATAAGTGAGCCCAGCAGGAGACGCAGGGGGCCGAGGCGGTCGTGGCCGACGATGATGGGATCGTGGCTCTCCCAATATAGTGCGTTGTGTACTCTTTGTGTGGACAGGCAACAAGCTTTGTTTCGGACCACACCGCACCGTGACGTGGACAGAGGACCAAGAGCTGGCACGCACGATAGTACTTGCAGGGGTTCCAATAGTTGCGATGAGGGACGGGGACGGACGGTTCACGACACGGCGATGATGAATGAGAGTAGTAGACACGCTGGATGAGGTGTAATGGATATGAGAGGGAAGCAGGGAAGCATGGCGCCGCCCAGGGGTGAGCTTCTGACCCTCCACGCCAGCGCCCGCCCCCCCTGATGGGGATTGGCTGCTGCCCCGGCTTTGAGGGACCCACCCACAGCAGCTCGCGCTGTTGCAGGACCCATCAGGCAATCCACCCGCATCGAAAGCTTGACCACTTCGCAATGCGACTGAATGAAGCTTGGGTGACTGTCCGCATCCCAACCGGCTTCGCCTTGCCACCACTCACACTGGTCTTGTGCCAAGCTACCAATCAACTGGCGGACCAGACTATGGAAGGGATCATATGATCGGGAGGAGGTGAAGCAGGGAGCCGCAGCGCGTGCCGAAATGCCAGGCCTACCACCAGATATCGCGTTGGTGGCCTCCAACACGCATGGGTACCCGCAGAATACATCCAGCAGGACACCCTCGACAGTCCCTTCTCCGGGACTTGTCACCTCGCATAGACCACGGAAAACCAGCTCAAGAAGCCCACACAGGTCAGATGACGGGCACTCCAGCTCAAGTGAAGTTGAGCCAGCCGAATCCATCCAGGCTGGTACATATTCAAGGTCCCCTTCAATATACAAGGGCGCGCAGTGGTAGGTCTTACTCGAGATGAGGAACAGTACTGAGTAGCAACGCTCCATCCGTCATGAGCCACAAGCTGAACAACATTCCTCAGGACCGCTGATGGAACCACCGTCATCGCTTCCACGTACCACAACCGACTCTGCAGCTTCGTCATCCCCTCGGATCTGCTCGAGCCCCGGGAACAACCTCTCAACCTCTGTCCTCAGAAGACCCTTGACCTTCCAGAGACGACCAATGTCTTCGCACCAGCCCCTTACTTCGCCTTGGAGAACCCGGACACTCACCACGTACTCGTCGCCTGTCGTGACCACCCGATCCAGATATTCCGGGCTCTTCCAGCTACACTAACTCCCGCTGATGGAACCGAGAGACCCCACGCCCATCCGAGTGAGACCAGCTCCCTCTTCTCGTACCGCCTGGTCTCCCCCCAGACCGAGGCGTACCTCCCGGTGCACTCACTTGTCTGGCCGTCCCCCTACGCATCGCCCAGCCCATCATTCTTCGTCGGGAGTAACAACCTCATCGCACAGTTCAACCTCCACCGGATAGGCGAGGGCCCCCAGCAAGTGGTCCACACCATCCCGTCCAAGCGCCACATTTCAAAGGGCAATGGCGTCGGCATGCGTGGCACAGTGTCTGCGCTGTCCATGCAGAACGACGAGAACTACGTGCCCACTGGCCTGCTCGCCGCCGGCACCTGGACAAGATGGGTGGGACTGTACGACTTTGCCCGAGGTGGCGAGCGGGTCGCCACCTGGAGCGTCGCCGAGGCGGCCGCATCCGCGGCTGTCCCAGCCCCCCCGTCAGGTTTGCCCGAGACACCCTGTGCCCCAGAGCGGCGCTCGGCGGCCAGGGCGGGCAAGCGGCCGCCCGCAGGCATAGGCGGGGCCGGCATCAACCAGACGGCGTGGTCGCCCGAGGGGCGGTACCTGCTCGTGAGTGAGCGGCAGTCCACCGGCGTCCTGGTCTACGACGTGCGCGTGACGAACAGGGTCCTCGGCTTCCTCGCCGACCGTGACGCCCTGACCCACCAGCGGATGGATCTCACGGTGTACCCGGACTCGGAGGGCGCCGGCGGCTTCGAGGTGTGGGCCGGGACGAGGGACGGCACGGTCAAGGTGTGGCAGGGCGTCGGAAACGACGAGGGCTGCATCTGGCCGTCTTGGGACTTCTCCACAGCGGCCGGGGCCGACGCCGGGGAGAGGCCCGCGGGTTCTGCTGTGGGCAGCGTGGCTCTTCACAAGTATGGATCCGTTGTCGCAACCTGCACTGGCAGCTGGAGGGTTCCTGGTGCGGATGACGACGCCGACGACGACGACGTCTCCTCCTCGGACGATTCGTCATCCTCATCCTCGAGTGCCGTTTCATCTTCAGATGGCGACTCGAGTAGTTCGTCCTCGCCTTGTTCCTCATCCGAGCCGAACCGGCATGTGTTGGGTCGCCATGACAATCGGACATTCGATGAATCGTATCTGAAGATCTGGAGCGTTCGTGCAAAGGCGCCTGGCGTGGCCAGCCCTGACCCCACGGTTGGCTCTGAGATGGGGAGCACTCAAGCTGATAACCATGCGGGCATGTCTCACCTGGATATGCCGCAGCCAGATACCCCTCTCTAGGATACTGCCCTAACATCTGAGCATTCTGAATATGGAATGCTCGCACTGGTTGACTAGAACTCAGCCTGGCTTTTGGAATCACTTTTTGAAAAGTAGTCCATTCTCAACTGTACTTCGCACGTCCATCCAAGTCCTACAACAACGTAAGGTCCCGGTAAAAGCAAGTAGATAAGCTCCCTAGGAGCCATTCTGGCTATGTGCAAATTGCAAGGCAGTATGCGATTCCACATGCAACTTCATAATCGCCACTGCAGATACGGTGACTCTTCCACATCAAGCTTTGTTCCAAATCTCGTCCACAGTCTGGCTGACCCGTTCCAGGACCCGCGGCCCGACCATCGGTGCAAATCGGCGCATCCGCTCACCGCGTGTCATAGTCGTAAACGCGGCCAGCCCCTGTCGTCCTCGTGCTGAATCTGTGCCCGTCTTTGGAACTTTCAGTTGCCCGGCCACTACTTGGGCTGCGTAGGCATTGAAACCAGCCCTCCGCAGCCAGAGCTCCCAGAGAGTTTCGGCCTCGATGAGACAATTCTGCATGTTTGAGTCTGGTTGGCCATAGCGACACACGAGAGAGGCAACCCATCTTGACAATGTGTCGTCACCGCCACCGATGTAGTATACCACAATGTTGCACTCGAGTCCGCTCGCGAAACCCTGGAAATCTGTGAGCGCAGTCGCATCCGAGGACGCCATCTCTCGAAAAGTATCATCGGGGCCACCCTGGCTTCCTACCAGGATTATCAGCCGGTCGTATCTCTGAGAAATCTTTTCGATCCTCTCTTGGAGGCCGTTCTTGGCCGATTGTGGACGTGGCTTCTGGCGAACCATGATCATGGACGTGGTAACGAGCCCTGTTGACGGGGACAGAGTGAGGTCTGCATCGAATGCAAGAGTCGGGAGTACCTCGGTGCGGTGAACAGAACCTGGACTCCAGACCGAGGTATTGTGTTTGTTGTAGTCGCGTTCTATTAAAGTAAGGCCCGAGAAGAGGCGCTCAAGGGATCGCATCAAGTGCCTCGGAGCGGTTAGGGAGATGAAAATTGCCGGAGGAGTGGGCAAGGGCTTGACAGACGGACACAGCGCCCGTATGGCTGCTGTCTTTGACTGTGGTACAGTCTCCGCTCTCCCAGCGCTCTTGGGCTCGCCTGAACCCCGGGGCTTCTCAGTTGGTTTGGAGGAAGGCGGAAGCACGGCCACTGCATCTTTTACGGAGGGAAAGTATTTGCTGACGGACCATACCTTCCTCGGTGCGTGAAGCTCCATGAAGTTGCTTAAAAGCTTTTCAGAAGCCCCCGGTGACCCGCCCCAAAGCAAAGATTGACCATTCCCACTGGTGTGATTTGCAGATGAGCGCGGCTTTTTGGAATTGATGTTACCAACTGCATCAAGTGACCTCTTTCTGCCCATATCTAGGCCAACACTGGGGCTCCTGTTTGCTTTCTGCACCTGAGCCTCGATCTCATCATCTTCGATGTTGTGGTCAAGTATCGCCAGTCTGTCTCGTTTCTGAATGCAAGCAAGGCTGCCTGGGACTTCACCATTGTCGAGAGGTGCGATGAATCTTTCCACCAGCAACTGGTCTGCTTGGATTTCCTCCTCCAGTGAGAATGCGCCTGCGCCCGGACTGATTGGCGCCCATACCATCTGGCTTTCGGCGACGCCGTCTCGGGGCCATTTCTGGAATCTGAAGAGACTGTCATTGCCGCACTGTATCCACTTGAAGATGGCTTCACCATTATTTCCCAGCCGAGTCCATTCTGGTTCAGGAATGGAGAAGTCCATGATGGGTACAGGAACGCGAGCTATTGCGTCAGCTGCCTGAAGCTGTTCCTGCTCGATGGTCCTCATTGTCGAGCCTGCTACGTTCGCCAACTCGTCTTCGAAAGCATCATCCGAAAAGTTTTCAACAAACTCAGCGGTCAAGTCGTCCATTTTCAGCTCCTCGGCCACGAAAGATGCGAATGAATCCGGATCGGGGCGGGATTGCTCCTCCGGTGGCACATGGGATAGTATCGGTAGGTCAATTTTGTGGTCATCGATATGTCTCTTTGTGGGTCGCCCCCGAGGAATTCCCTTCAAAAACTCCATCTCGTCTTCTTTTGAAAGCTCTATATCCAAGAAAGTATCGATGATCGGGGATGTTGGCTCGCTCCACACGTCCCCGTGTTCTTGGAAAAGTTGATCTTCAGCGGCCTTCAGATCATCGGCGAATATGGACGAGCTCGGATCAGAAGATATAGGGATCATGTAAGCCTCGTTCGGCGGTTCGAATTGGTCCTGTTGAAACAACGGACTGATGGGCATCTCCAGTTTTTCCAGTCCTGGGTTCTATTTTGTCATTTGTCAGTACGAGAACTAACAGGAACGATATTTGTGCCGCTCTTATGAGCGAACCCCTGGACCATGTGCTGTACTGCTCACCTTCGCCCACTTGGTCTCCACGGCCTGTTCCATGAGAAATCTCGACTGCTCCTCCTCGGTGTACTCATGTTTGACCGTGTCGGAAAGAAACTGCAGGGAGCTCCTCGTCACTCCAAGCTTCTCACCCTCGAGCCTCCTCAAAAGTTCATCTGCCTCTGCCCGAGCGGACGCAGGAAGCTGCATTCCCTCGCCGTCCTCCACGTTCACAGGGTCGAGCGGCAGTCGATGGTCTCCGATATTGACTTTCTGCCTAGATGACATTTGTCTGCGGAACTCCCTCAGGTCCCTCTCGCTGTCCGTTCGAAGCATTGGTAACTCGAGTTTCCACCTCCTGGTGTTTCTGGGGTCAGTGATGTCCTTTGTGAGCTTCTTGACTTCGGCAGCGGTGAGCTCGCGGCCGATCTCGTGTACGAGCCCCATGGCCGAGCGGGGAATTCCCAACAATTCTGTTCGTAGCCGGGGTACTGGGAGTTCCAGATCTGGGAGGTGGCTGCAGTCGGTGAATCCGTCCCCGGTGACCGTCGGCAACGTGCTTTGGACAGGCCTTGTTAGGAGATGGGCGATGGAGAATGAATTCAGAGTGTAGTCGCTTGTCAGATCATGCTCATAGGCATATTTCTGTAAGGTTTCATCTGGGGCGTACGCAGGCTCCCCCTCGTACACATATTGTTCGTCTGGTACAGCCCTGGTTTGGGAGCCGTCCTCGGCACCCATAGCCGATGCTATTGATCCTGATGGGATCGAAGAGACCTTGGTGCCAAAGAGCGCGCATCAACAGGAAGAGTCAAGTAGAGATACGGGCGAGGAGACGAAAGGTTTGAGAACAATTGGACCCCGTGGCAGGGTAGACTCTGGTCGGAAAGTGTGTCTAAAGATGCAATCCAGTTGACGTAGGTACAAAATGCAAACTCGGAAAAGGGAAGGCGCTCCACGTCACCGTGCCTGGCCACCACGCGCGCCTGCCTCCTTGTGCAACTGCCGCACGGCTATGGATTCCGTGCTCGAGCCGGCAGAGCTCGGATCGTGGATATGCTGCAGGTAGAAGAGAGAGCCAAGTAAGCCGGCAGGATTGGTCTGCCTCTGCCTCGCCCGTCTAACACCACGCATACTTCTCGTTGGCGACCCAGTCCACCGCCTCCGTCGGCTCGTCGCCGTACCACATCAGGCTGGCGATGCTGTCCTTCTCCCTGTCGACGAGCTCATGCTCGATGCCGCTCCGCTCCGCCGCCCTCTTCAGGAGCTCCGACGGGTTCCACATCTGGATGTCGAAGGACCGCCACTCGGCAGCCTCGGCCTGCGCGATCTGCATGATGGCCCTGAAGCCCTCGGCCACGTAGTCGTCCGCGCTGGCCTCGTCCTCCACCACGAACCTGAGGATGTGGAACGTGTTTCCCTCGATCTTGTCCAGGCCGCCGTAGTAGCCCCTCGTCCACACCGCCCAGATCCTCCTGCCCGGCTCGCCGAACAGCGCGCCCCTGACCTCGGGCGTCTTGTGGAATATGTGCTTGGTCATGAAGTCCTCGCGCATCAGGTGCCAGAGGAACTGGTCAAGCTCGGGCACCAGCGCCGCGCATACCTTCTTGTCGCCCGCCGGGAGACCCCGTGCCCGCTGCTGCATCTTGCCCCTCAGGAGGTTCTCATCCAGGTGGCACAGGATGGCGAGGTCATGATAGCCCAGCGGCCTCGCGTTGGACGGCCGCGCCTCGCCCCGCGCCGCAATCGGCTTGAAACGAAGGTGGGTGCTCTCGAATGCTGCCCACCCGGTCTTGGCGTAGAACGTCTTGCCGATGTCAGAGTACAGGACCGAGAACAGCGAGCGCGTGGTTCCGTTCTCCTCGCGCTGGTCCGCCTCGGGGCCTTTCCTCCCCTCCGACCATTCTGCCAGCTTCGGGCCAAGCTCCTTCATCATCCTCGATGCGTAGCCCTTGCCGCGGTACTGTGGGTTGGTGAAGACTGACGCGATCCCATGCGCGATGCCATCCTGAACCACCGGACCATCTGTGCCGGGGCGACTGACAAGTGCCCGCTTGCGTAGCGATTCGCAGCTGGCATAGATGGGTCTGTTGTCTGGGACAGCGTTTCTGTCTGTCAGAATCCAGTGTGTGACTCCACCATTCTTGGCGAGAGGCACTGTCATCAGGAACTCCTCTCGTGCGAGATAGTCCTCGAGCTTCAGTGCAGGGCCCCACATGGGATGGTGGAGACCCCAGACATGTTGCAGTTCGGCCTTGGTCGACTCCGCGAGCACCAGATCTGGATGCTCTGCAGAGGGTAGTCCGTCGATAGAGGAGCCCATGTCTGCGGTCAATTTCCCCCGACGTGAGGAGACGTGAAGGCTGATTCAAGATCCTCCTTCTACCTTTTTTTCCCCCTTCTTTTTTTTTCCCCAACCAGGACGACGGCAATGGTTGTCTTGGTTACGTTTTTGCAAACGAACTAGGAATAGTATCTTATCTCTGGCTTTGGACCCGAGTGCCACAGATTCCTAGACCGAGCCGAGTCATTAGGTCTGTGATGACTGAAAGGCTGAAGTAGTTAAATGCGGATGGCCCATCAACTCGACCAAGGAATGCTGGGCGCGGGGTGGGTGGACTATTTGTGTGCTCAATACTGCCGTTTCTATCCTGGAAGTACGAAACAAAGAGCCAGGCCACGGGATGCAATGGTAGGGGATCCGAATGCTTTGGGTGAGGAAGCCCGAGGAACGTGCCGGACTCCAGTGTGAGAACTCAGTCCGGCGTGGAACCAACCCCCCTGCATTTGGCAGAGTCCACATTCCTTCCGCGCCCGTACCCAGCCAGCCAGCTGGTCTCGAGTGGCCCGGACCCGAGCTTCCCTGTTCACCATTTCCCCAGATTCGTGGGCATCCCCGGCAGAGGTCACGCAGCTCGACGACTCAGGCCGTTGGACGCAGGAACACAGCTCGAGATGCAAGAGTTGATCATGCGCGTCCTCCTCGGGGCCAGTTTCGAAACGTAAACTTACGTCAAAATTAGTATCTCGAGCCTCCATGAACTTGGCGGGCCCGGTGGCTCCTGCCGTCGCACCACAAGAGGGAGGCCAGCCCGGGCGGTGCGTTGGCTCGTAGCGCGTGGCTCGTGGGTAGTATAGCTCGCGCCGGGGTCGGTCAGACGCCAGGCCAAGCAAGGAACGACGCCGCATGCCTAAGCCGTTGGTTTCCGGGATGGGGGCCGTGGAGACAACGGCGCTGGCGGGCGTGCAACGACAAGCTCACTTTCAGTCCCGGTGCAGGGTTCTCGACGATCGCGAGCCCATTCCTGTGTCATATGGCTGCGGGGAGTCCTCATTGGGATTGGATGGCCTGATACGACCGTACATCCAAGTGGATCCAGGAGGTACGGGAGGGAGCAGGGAGTCTGCCGGCACCACAACACCAAAAACCTGAGATAAACAACACGGAGCTCGGCTCTGATCGTACACGGAGATCGGCTCTCATTGAACACGCCCCAGTGGGATTCATCACCCATATGGTGCCCGCTACTATACTCGTCTTGTTTGTTGTTCTATTACCCCGAACGCCAGGAGCCCAGCCGAGTGCCTCCGTCTAGTGACCGTGCCCATCGTCCTCCTCGCCCCTCTGCTCCGGATCCAGCTTGATCAGGGTATCGATACGCATAATGCTGATACAGGCCTCCACCGCACTCTTGAGCTGTCGGATCTTGCTCATGCTGGGCTCCAGGACACCAGCCTTGATCTCGTCAACCACCTTGCCCTTGGACAGGTCCAAACCGTAGTTCTTGTAGCTCTTCTTCCGCGCGACCGTCTTCTCGTCCTCGTTGGCGTCGCCGTCCGCAGTACGTTGTGACAGCGCGTGTCTCGACCGCAGCTGGGCGACCAGCTCTGAAGCGTCCTTGGCCGCGTTGACGGCGAGCGTCTTGGGGATGACCAGGAGGGACTGGGCGAACTCTCCTATGGCCAGCTGCTCCCGGGACCCCACTGTTCCGGCAAACTCCTCGAGATAGATGTGAAGAGCAGTCTCGACCGCACCACCGCCTGGCACAATACTGCCACTCTCCAGCGTGCGCTTTACCGCCATGAGGGAGTCGTGGACTGACCGCTCCATCTCGTCCAGTTGGTAGTCGTTGGACCCGCGCAGGATGATCGATGCGGACGAGTGAGCCTTCGTGCCCCTGACCAGGATGCACTCGTCGTCAGAAATGCGCTCCTGGGAGACCTCCTCGGCGTGGCCAAGGTAGGATGGCTCGAATCTCTCGTCTCCGTTCAAATCGGATAGGGTGCTCAACATGGTGGCTCCGGTGGCCCTCGCTATCCGTCGCAGGTCCTCCTTCTTGCATCTCCGGACAGCCATGGCGCCCTTCTCGACAAACATCTTCAGGCAGAGGTCGTCGATGCCCTTGGTGGTAAGGATGACGTTGGCGCCAGCCTTCAGGATCAGCTCCACCCGCTCGAGGATCATCCCGGACTCCCTCGCCCGGATCTGCTCAAGCTGTTGAGGGTCGTCCACCGTGATCTGCACGCCCAGCTTCATGCGCTCCTTCTGAAGGTTCATGTCCAGCACAGCAATCTTGGCGTCCTTTACGCTGGTCGTCATCGCCTGCGAGGCGACGGTACAGTTCAGAGCGTAGCCCTTGACCAGCACAGACTCGGTGGCGGCCTTTCCGTGCGCCTTGAGGATGTTCACCGCCTTGACAGGGTACTTTGTCTCGTTCCTGTTGTTTGTTGTCTTGACCGCCTGCATGGAATCGACGACCATGTTGCTGAAGAATTCGGAGTCGGCGCCGATGACCTTGGAGGACATGGAGGTCTTGGCAATGTTCAGGAGTGACTCGCGTCCGAGGTTCTCGACTTTGACGCTGATGTTCTCGTTCATGTACTTGACGGCCTCGCGCAAGGCCAGGCGGTAGCCCGTAATGATCGTAGTGGGGTGTATCCGGTTCCTCATAAGCTCGTTCGCCCTGCGCAGAAGCTCCGCGGCGATGAGGACCACCGATGTCGTGCCGTCGCCGACCTCGCTGTCCTGCTGTTGTGCCAGATCCACCAGAATCTTGCCGGCAGGGTGCTCAACGTCCAGGAGGCTGAGGATGGTAGCGCCGTCGTTGGTGACCGTCACGTCGCCGATGTCGTCGACCATCATCTTGTCGAGGCCGCTGGGGCCGAAGGAGCTCTTGACGACATTTGCGATAGCTTGTGTTGCCAGGACTGGGGTCGGGAGGGTCAGCCACGCTGTGCTCCCAGCCCGCGGGCATGATCGTCTGTTTGGCGGGTGGGAGACTCACCGTTCTGATCACGAATATCAGACCCTGAGATCTTCTGGCCGCCCAGGAAAAGGGTGCCGTTCCCGCTCTGCTCGAACATGGAAGCCATCCTGACCGAGTTTAGTGAATCGACAGGGACGCGTCCCAGGTAGGGTGTGCAGTGTGGGTGGTGGTGAGGACGTTAAAAGCTGGCACCGACTTCCGCGTTCACTGCACGTCAGTTGGGTTTACTCTGGTACCCTGAAGCAGCTTCGACACGACACTACCAGGCGGCCAGCAACTTTTCCAACGGCTTGTCAGGTTCTTCCAGATCCGCCAGGCAGCCTACGACTTCATTGGCCGTGCCCAGCAGGGGGGTGGCCCAGTGCTCCACCTTAGCTGCTGGCTGCCCCTCAATCAGCACCCAAGCCCAGCTCCGGTACGCCCCTGAATGGAGGGGCCGCGAAATCAGCTGCCACTGAGGCCTGCCTGTCGTGGTTGAACCAGACCGGCCCGTCGAGGCAACTTCAACCAGCAGCAGTAGCAAACTTCATGTGTTCGACTTGACCAAGCCTCGGGGTGCACCTCTGCAACATGTTCTGCAAAATGTTGGACAGATTGATGGCAACCCAAAATCTACAAATGGTGTCCTCGCAGTGCTCACGCGCGAGCTCTCAGGTGAGGACCACAGAGGTTACATATTGTTACGTGCCCAGGTGGACTTCGTCAGTCACCTTGGACTTGGCTCGACGTCATGTACAGCGCCAATCTGATGGAGAAGATCCATCATAATCTGTCCTGTGCACTTGAAGAGACAGAAACTATCAGGTGAGGTTCACTCTCTACAACGTACCTACTTGAGGACAAGTTCTTCTATTCGAGAGGCACCCAGCCAGCTGGCTGTCGCACAGGCGGGTGTATATCTTGGCCAGCTCCTACCCGTTGGATCCATACTTCCTCACACCCTCGTCTCATCCTTGTGAGCGGCCTCGTGCACCTCCGAGACGCCTATAGGCCCCAATTCAAGCTGCTTGTCAACGTTCTGCTGCACCTTGTCCTGCACCTCCTTGCCCTCGAACATGAACGAGAGCTCCTCCAGGGTGCGGTTGTGGGTCTCCGGGAACAAGAAATAGACGGTGGCAATCTCGACGAGAATCCATACGCAGTACACAATGTAGTACTTCCACCCAATCTGGTCGAGAGCGATCGGGTTGACGTAGGTGTTGAAGAAGACGGCAAACCGAACAGTCAGTTGCTCCAGGGCAATGCCCTTGGACCTCTGTGCGTAGGGGAAGATCTCCACCAGGTAGGTGTAGGCGAGTGCATTCCAACCAATGTTGTAGAACCTGAGAAGAATCAGTTTACGACCCGAATCCCACCGTGCACAACAGCATGTTGACTTACGGGGAGTAGACGAAAATAAAAACCAGGACAGGTATAGCGGAAGCCGTGGAACCATCTATGGCGAACCGGGCAGAAGCGATAGTCCACACAGTATCTGTAACTAGTCAGCGAGCTGTATGGACAGAAGGATTTCGGGGGTTTTCACGTACAGACACAGGCGGTACCAATTGTGCAGATCAAGAACATGATCCGGCGAGGGTACCGGGGCGCAATGAGAGCAATCGGAACCGCGTTGATGAAGCCCCAGCATGTGTTACTGAGGATGAACTTCTGCACCGTCTGGTTATCGGTAATTCCAACCAGGTTGAGGATCTTCTTCATGTAGAAAGAAAGGAGACCGTTTCCACTCCACTGGGTGAAGAACCCCATTACGGCAGCGAGCATAAACCGGCGTCTCATTGGGGCATCACGGAACACATCGGCCCAGACAAATGCCTCTGCCGTATGTTAGCTCGATTTCTCCCTCGGCCTCCCCCCCCCTCTTGGTAGAGCATCGAGAGCCACCCAGCTGATGGACAGGAGATCTTGGCAAGGCTAGGCTTATACGTACTGGCAGTGGCTTTCTCCTGGGAAATGGTGCTCTGGATCTGTGCGTACTCCAGCCGGACGAATTCCTCCCCATCGTGTCCTTCGCAGTGGTATTTCTGAAGAATGGCAAACGCCTCGTCACCACGGTCTTTTGAGATGAGCCAACGCGGGCTTTCAGGGCACCAAGCCATGAACCCAAGCTGGCACGCGCTTGGCACGAACTGGAGGAGGCTCGGCAACCTCCAGGCCCACGTGCTCTCCATCTGGAAAGTTCCATATGTGACCCCAGCGGCGATGATGGCACCGACGAACCAACTGGCGTTGAACAGAGAGGTCATAATGGGGCGCTCCTTGGCGTAGGCGAGCTCGCCGATAAGAGCAGAGGCGTTGACGATGGCGAAGGGGATTCCAAAGCCGAGGACCCAACGAGAAGCGAGGAACATGTCGACATTCACAGCCCCGGCTTGCATGCCAGCGCCGAGGGTCATTATCAGCGACGCCGCGACAATGGTCCACCGTCGTCCGAGATATTGAGAGACGGTGGGGATGAACGGAATGGACATGAGGGCGCCGAGGGAGTACATGGCATTCAGTAAGCCGAGGCGGTCTCCAGACGGGTTGTCAAAGTCTTGACATTAATCTGTTAGCTGGGGTTGTAGCCCTCTGCGGCTGCATGACTTCGGTTGAGCTCACAGTCTACCCATGACTGGACCGCCTGGAGAGAGTTCATCATGGACGAATCGAAACCAGAGGTCCACTCGACACCCAGGCAGGTCGGCACCAAGATAAGGTACAAGAATCGCAGGTTCTTCTTCTTGTGCCATTTTACGGGATCGGCACGAGCAATGTTGCTGAGCCTCGGGTCGGCGGCGTGCTCTTTCGTGGTTCCAAAAGCCATGTCGTATGGTGGACTGAGCACACCCGTCTCTCACGTATTCGGTCAGGAAGTGACTGAGGTCAGCCTGGGAACACAAATACGAAAACAAGGGCAGCAGTCCCCATGGCTTTAATTCATTGTCGAGGTCAGTACGAACCGGCTTGTCGGGAACCACCCGCACGGGAAACAGCAGACAGGTGATCGCATCTTGAACCAGAATATCTCATGATTGGTCACCGGCTAAATATCGCGACCAGGGCGTACTTTTCCAGATCCTTTTGGTCTTGGGGTTTCTTGGCGAGTGAGAATGAAAACAGAGGTTTCCCCGCGCAACACCTGTCCAACGGATGGATGGATGACTGGCCGCCAAGCTCGCTGTCAAACAATCCGGGCCAAATACAAGCGAGGACATGGTATGCAGGGCTCCCTAATATCCCGTCGGAAGATCAACGTGGGTGTGGTGTACTGTAAGCCGTGAGCGCATAGAATGGGTGCAGGTGGAGACGCCAAGCAGCCTGAATCCGGGGTAATGACAGGGTGAATCCGGGGAAGCCCCACGCCACTGATCCTTCCCTCACGGCAGTGACTCGCAGCGGCACTCACAAGAGCAAACGACTACCCGGAAACAATCTGACACGGTGTCATAAAGATTTCACGAAGCAAATTCTACCAGCGAAGTAGCTCAACTGTACACAAACGTAGTAAATTCTCGGATTCTACCTAATGTGAAATCGCCCTCGAGTTCTCTCGGGCAATTCCTTCGCTTCCAAAGTTTTGCCAGACGCTCCGGGTGCGACCACCCTAATGGACATGGTCTTTCAATTTTGCACTTGGTCCGCTCACATTCATTCAGCCCCCATGAAACCTCCTTTGTTTGCCTTGGTTATGAGACTGGCACCTCGTCGAAGTGGCACACAGGCACAGCGTTGGATTAAGAATTACGTTGATCCTGTTTGAAGGTTACCTGGCCGAGAAGCTCTTCTCCTCGGAAAGAGCAGAGTTAAGTAGGGGGCTGCTGACGCCTATGGTTCAAGACCTCATGGCCAAGTTTAAGTGCAATGCCCAGGTCCCCACAGCAAACTCCTACAACGTCAAGTTCTGTATCTTTGCGGAGTTATGCACTGAAACATGCTGCAACTTATGGAGCATAGAATTTGGATTTCCGGTATCTCAAGCCATAAACTAGTCATACTCTCTCCAACCTCCATCCCCACAACTTGGCATCACCGTGGCCATATGCAAGCGCCCGTAATCATGGGCGTCCTTGATAATAGCGTGATGGCAGCAGGAGGCCAACATGAATACTGTCGAATATAGAATGGCAGAAATAGATCTTAGCCTATCAATCTCATTACAGCACACTGACAGCGCAGCCGCCAGCTACACTGATCTTAAGGGGGCCGTGAGTCAGACTGCAACCACCATTCTCATTCAAGTCCCCCTTGATAAGAACGATGAGAAGCAGATGTGTCACCGCTTCTGGCTCGTCAGAACAATGCGGAGCTTGGATGCAAAATCGGCACTTGAGATGTACACGCACTGCTCATACACTCGTGGGCTGTGACTTGCTACGGCTATTCTTCGAGTCACAACCAACTTAGAATTATATAAAGACCACACCTCAACGGAAGGCCTTGGAAGCCATCGTTATCCAACTTCCATGCCTCAGGCCGGCAACGATACTCAACAGATCCTCAAGACTGTATGCATCTGGATCAACGGTATACAAGACACAATATCATACTCATGATGGATCAACAAGATCCAGAGAAGATCCCTTTCACCGAAGACAGCGAGAAAAAAGAGTTGACGTCTTATGCAACTTTCACCGATGCGGCTTATACCACCCGACTTTGTGACCACTTCAAAGACAACGAGACATTCTACAGCGTGAAGAATGAGAAATCGGAAGACAAGAAAGTTCTAGCAGCCAACAAGGTCAAAGTGACAGAGGAAAAGCTCGAGCAGAATGAGGGCCTGATCGAGCGAAAGGATGTCTATGCCTTTGTCGAAGACCTCAAAGGGGGTCGGAAATTGAGGGGTTACTGGACGATCAAGGTAGACATTTCCAAGCCCGAAATTCCTCCAATGCCAGTGTTCCAGTTTGGAACGCTCGGCCTTGAGATCCATGCCAAAAAAGGAGGCATCATCCGGTGAGTTTACCCGGTCCTAAGCTCAGCCAGCTTTCTACCATGGCTAACATTGAAGTGTGCAAGACTTGGGACTTGGGATATGGAGATCATGCTCAATGCTTGCAAGGGATATGGAGAGGGCAAGAAGATCATGAACAAGGTCAGCGGGAAAGGAATCTCTGGTGGAGGCGTCGAGTTTCGGTGGTGCTTGCGGGGTGCCACCCTCACCGACAGTGGTCCTCATGCTGAGCCACTGCCCAGGCGGCTCATCAATAAATGCACCTCTTTGTTCAAGAAGTCCAACGGGAAGGACCCGAAAGCTGATGGTGCTGAGGAGGACGTTTGAATTTGCTAACAACGACACAATCACCAGCAAGCATCTCAGTGTAGAAAGCGTTTAGACATAAAAACTTTTGGAAGCCTTTAATTCAATCGACTCATTTTCAACCAAAATAGCATCTCCGTGACTGTCTGACCCTCACAGGTTCTCAACATGAGATCTATATACGGAAAGGGGAATGCGCTGACTACGACACAGTAGGCAATGCAAATACAGCCCGAGAATCCATGATTGTTGAAAGACTGACCAGCAGAGCTTCCGGCAAGGGAGTTCAAAATGACAGTCCAAGAGACCCTTGTGAAAGCATTACTAATTCACGAGGTTGCAATACGGCGAGCCATTCAGCTCAGCCCGTCGTGCAATAGAGGGGCGGGGGGGCATGTGTCACTGATTCTGGCTACTCGCCTTACCACAAGATGCGCGGCGAGGCAGGGAGATGTCGAATCAAGGTCATCTGTTGAGACTTAATTGTGGTAGTAACATTTTTTTGGTCTATCAGTTACAGGAGCCTCATCTCGAACCACAATTGACTCGAGTATACTTAAGGACAGCAGCAGAACATGGCCGTCGTTCCTGTGCTTTCATTGCTACAAAAGAGGCACAATGTGGCAGAACATAGGGGTCAGTTTGTTGGTATGGGGGGGCTGCATTTCAAAGCTACCTGCAGGGGCGATGGGCAGCTGTTTTATGCAGGCGCCATCGCCCTTATCGCTATCTATCGCTTACGTAAGCTACGCTAGTGCGCCATTGCGGGTGGCCCCACGGGCACTTCCACACACAAACTCCGACGCATTCCCCAAACACCTGACTATATATTAAAATAATAAGTCTGGTAAGTGAAAACATGTGTTTGCAATGGATTAAGAAGAACTGGCAATCGCTCCCTACACGGCAGATCCCTGGTGTCTCTCGCTTATAAATATGCTTTTTATAAAAAGCATAACGTGGTTTATCAGGAAGTGGATCATATCAGGAAGTGGATCAATTT